>PYHX02000495.1:2767118-3039766 GCA_004302925.2 Cochliomyia hominivorax
TTGTTTGTAATTCAAGATAATTATCGAAATTTACATGAAAATACAACAAAATATATATAAAATAAATAATAACTGTTAATTTTCATAAATATTTAACATAGAAATTTAATTAAATAATTAAAATCACAACAGAACAAGTGATTTTAGTGATGAGGAGAGAGAGAGGGAAAGAGAGAAATACATAAGAATATCAATTACAAAGAAAAGTTTAATAATCAGAGTTTTACTCTGTTTGCCACATTGCAATCCATTTCATAATGTCAGACGTACAGCTTCAGATGTCAATCAACAAAAATAAAATTTGTAACATTTGTTCTATCAGGGACATCATCATCATCATCATCATCATCACCATAATAATGATAATGATAAACACACACTACTGTATACACACACATACACTTTTCATCCCATAGAATTTGCCTCAAGAAGATTGAAAGTTCACGTGTTTTATGAAACTTTTCATGACCGTAATAAATTGAACAAACAACAATATCAAACACACACACGAAAATTGTCATACATAGAAACGTATAGAAATAATTCCTACCATCACCCAACACATACAAAATCACACACATCTACACTCAATATGTTTACAATTTCTTAGATAGAATTATTAACAACAAAACAAGGATACTTCTACCTTAATTAGTAAGGATAAATATAATACTCACACA
This sequence comes from Cochliomyia hominivorax, assembly GCA_004302925.2. NCBI lineage: Eukaryota > Metazoa > Arthropoda > Insecta > Diptera > Calliphoridae > Cochliomyia > Cochliomyia hominivorax. Next base: position 2,767,799 of record PYHX02000495.1, read on the forward strand.
CACCCACACACACACACATACATATACACATTCACAGAGATTTCGCAAGTAGCTTAAGAAGCTTTAAATAGCTTAATACTAAATATTGCAGATGGATAATAAAGACATTTAAACGATAAGACAAACAACTTAAAAAGCAGAAATTGACAAAAACTATTTTAAAATTGAAAATCTAAAAATCAAAATACATTAAATCGACTCAAAAATTTACGATTCTATTGAGAATTCATCCAAAATGTCGATTTTTGGTAAAATGAAAAAGTGATCTCAAATGAAGCTTAGATTTCGTTTTAAACGCTTATTTATCGAGATATTAACGATTTAAGATTTTTAAAAATTTTCATAAAAATATCGATTTTTGGTAAAATGAAAAAGTGATCTCAAATGAAGCTTAGATTTCGTTTTAAACGCTTATTTGCCGAGATATTAACGATTTAAGATTTTTAAAAATTTTCATAAAAAATATCGATTTTTGGTAAAATGAAAAAGTGATCTCAAGTAAAGCTTAGATTTCGTTTTAAACGCTTATTTATCGAGATATTAGCGATTTAAGATTTTCAAAAATTTTCATAAAAATATCGATTTTTGGCAAAATGAAAAAGTGATATCAAATGAAGCTTAGATTTCGTTTTAAACGCTTATTTGCCGAGATATTAACGATTTAAGATTTTTAAAAATTTTCATTAAAAATATTGATTTTTGGTAAAATTAAAAGTGATCTCAAATGAAGCTTAGATTTCGTTTTAAACGCTTATTTGCCAAGATATTAACGATTTAAGATTTTTAAAAATTTTCATAAAAATATCGATTTTAGGTAAAATGAAAAAGTGATCTCAAATGAAGCTTAGATTTCGTTTTAAACGCTTATTTGCCGAGATATTAACGATTTAAGATTTTTAAAATTTTCATAAAAATATCGATTTTTGGTAAAATGAAAAAGTGATCTCAAATGAAGCTTAGATTTCGTTTTAAACGCTTATTTACCGAGATATTAACGATTTAAGATTTTTAAAAATTTTCATAAAAATATCGATTTTTGGTAAAATGAAAAAGTGATCTCAAATGAAGCTTAGATTTCGTTTTAAACGCTTATTTACCGAGATATTAACGATTTAAGATTTTTAAAATTTTCATAAAAATATCGATTTTTGGTAAAATGAAAAAGTGATCTCAAATGAAGCTTAGATTTCGTTTTAAACGCTTATTTGCCGAGATATTAACGATTTAAGATTTTTAAAAATTTTCATAAAAATATCGATTTTTGGTAAAATGAAAAAGTGATCTCAAGTAAGCTTAGATTTCGTTTTAAACGCTTATTTACCGAGATATTAACGATTTAAGATTTTTAAAAATTTTCATAAAAAATATCGATTTTTGGTAAAATGAAAAAGTGATATCAAATGAAGCTTAGATTTCGTTTTAAACGCTTATTTACCGAGATATTAACGATTTAAGATTTTTAAAAATTTTCATAAAAAATATCGATTTTTGGTAAAATGAAAAAGTGATCTCAAATGAAGCTTAGATTTCGTTTTAAACGCTTATTTACCGAGATATTACGATTTAAGATTTTTAAAAATTTTCATAAAAATATCGATTTTTGGTAAAATGAAAAAGTGATCTCAAATGAAGCTTAGATTTCGTTTTAAACGCTTATTTACCGAGATATTAACGATTTAAGATTTTTAAAAATTTTCATAAAAATATCGATTTTTGGTAAAATGAAAAAGTGATCTCAAATGAAGCTTAGATTTCGTTTTAAACGCTTATTTGCCGAGATATTAACGATTTAAGATTTTTAAAAATTTTCATAAAAATATCGATTTTGGTAAAATGAAAAAGTGATCTCAAATGAAGCTTAGATTTCGTTTTAAACGCTTATTTACCGAGATATTAACGATTTAAGATTTTTAAAAATTTTCATAAAAAATATCGATTTTTGGTAAAATGAAAAAGTGATCTCAAATGAAGCTTAGATTTCGTTTTAAACGCTTATTTACCGAGATATTAACGATTTAAGATTTTTAAAAATTTTCATAAAAAATATCGATTTTTGGTAAAATGAAAAAGTGATCTCAAATGAAGCTTAGATTTCGTTTTAAACGCTTATTTACCGAGATATTAACGATTTAAGATTTTTAAAAATTTTCATAAAAATATCGATTTTTGGTAAAATGAAAAAGTGATCTCAAATGAAGCTTAGATTTCGTTTTAAACGCTTATTTACCAAGATATTAACGATTTAAGATTTTTAAAAATTTTCATAAAAATATCGATTTTTGGTAAAATGAAAAAGTGATCTCAAATGAAGCTTAGATTTCGTTTTAAACGCTTATTTACCGAGATATTAACGATTTAAGATTTTTAAAAATTTTCATAAAAATATCGATTTTTGGTAAAATGAAAAAGTGATCTCAAATGAAGCTTAGATTTCGTTTTAAACGCTTATTTATCGAGATATTAACGATTTAAGATTTTTAAAAATTTTCATAAAAAATATCGATTTTTGGTAAAATGAAAAAGTGATCTCAAATGAAGCTTAGATTTCGTTTTAAACGCTTATTTACCGAGATATTAACGATTTAAGATTTTTAAAAATTTTCATAAAAATATTGATTTTTGGTAAAATGAAAAAGTGATCTCAAATGAAGCTTAGATTTCGTTTTAAACGCTTATTTACCGAGATATTAACGATTTAAGATTTTTAAAAATTTTCATAAAAATATCGATTTTTGGTAAAATGAAAAAGTGATCTCAAATGAAGCTTAGATTTCGTTTTAAACGCTTATTTGCCGAGATATTAACGATTTAAGATTTTTAAAAATTTTCATAAAAATATCGATTTTGGTAAAATGAAAAAGTGATCTCAAATGAAGCTTAGATTTCGTTTTAAACGCTTATTTACCGAGATATTAACGATTTAAGATTTTTAAAAATTTTCATAAAAATATCGATTTTTGGTAAAATGAAAAAGTGATCTCAAATGAAGCTTAGATTTCGTTTTAAACGCTTATTTACCGAGATATTAACGATTTAAGATTTTTAAAAATTTTCATAAAAATATCGATTTTTGGTAAAATGAAAAAGTGATCTCAAATGAAGCTTAGATTTCGTTTTAAACGCTTATTTACCGAGATATTAACGATTTAAGATTTTAAAAATTTTCATAAAAAATATCGATTTTTGGTAAAATGAAAAAGTGATCTCAAATGAAGCTTAGATTTCGTTTTAAACGCTTATTTACCGAGATATTAACGATTTAAGATTTTTAAAAATTTTCATAAAAAATATCGATTTTTGGTAAAATGAAAAAGTGATCTCAAATGAAGCTTAGATTTCGTTTTAAACGCTTATTTACCGAGATATTAACGATTTAAGATTTTTAAAAATTTTCATAAAAAATATCGATTTTTGGTAAAATGAAAAAGTGATCTCAAATGAAGCTTAGATTTCGTTTTAAACGCTTATTTACCGAGATATTAACGATTTAAGATTTTTAAAAATTTTCATAAAAAATATCGATTTTTGGTAAAATGAAAAAGTGATCTCAAATGAAGCTTAGATTTCGTTTTAAACGCTTATTTATCGAGATATTAACGATTTAAGATTTTTAAAAATTTTCATAAAAAATATCGATTTTTGGTAAAATGAAAAAGTGATCTCAAATGAAGCTTAGATTTCGTTTTAAACGCTTATTTGCCGAGATATTAACGATTTAAGATTTTTAAAAATTTTCATAAAAAATATCGATTTTTGGTAAAATGAAAAAGTGATCTCAAATGAAGCTTAGATTTCGTTTTAAACGCTTATTTACCGAGATATTAACGATTTAAGATTTTTAAAAATTTTCATAAAAAATATCGATTTTTGGTAAAATGAAAAAGTGATCTCAAATGAAGCTTAGATTTCGTTTTAAACGCTTATTTACCGAGATATTAACGATTTAAGATTTTTAAAAATTTTCATAAAAAATATCGATTTTTGGTAAAATGAAAAAGTGATCTCAAATGAAGCTTAGATTTCGTTTTAAACGCTTATTTACCGAGATATTAACGATTTAAGATTTTTAAAAATTTTCATAAAAATATCGATTTTTGGTAAAATGAAAAAGTGATCTCAAATGAAGCTTAGATTTCGTTTTAAACGCTTATTTACCGAGATATTAACGATTTAAGATTTTTAAAAATTTTCATAAAAAATATCGATTTTTGGTAAAATGAAAAAGTGATCTCAAATGAAGCTTAGATTTCGTTTTAAACGCTTATTTACCGAGATATTAACGATTTAAGATTTTTAAAAATTTTCATAAAAATATCGATTTTTGGTAAAATGAAAAAGTGATCTCAAATGAAGCTTAGATTTCGTTTTAAACGCTTATTTACCGAGATATTAACGATTTAAGATTTTTAAAAATTTTCATAAAAAATATCGATTTTTGGTAAAATGAAAAAGTGATCTCAAATGAAGCTTAGATTTCGTTTTAAACGCTTATTTACCGAGATATTAACGATTTAAGATTTTTAAAAATTTTCATAAAAATATCGATTTTTGGTAAAATGAAAAAGTGATCTCAAATGAAGCTTAGATTTCGTTTTAAACGCTTATTTACCGAGATATTAACGATTTAAGATTTTTAAAAATTTTCATAAAAAATATCGATTTTTGGTAAAATGAAAAAGTGATCTCAAATGAAGCTTAGATTTCGTTTTAAACGCTTATTTACCGAGATATTAACGATTTAAGATTTTTAAAAATTTTCATAAAAAATATCGATTTTTGGTAAAATGAAAAAGTGATCTCAAATGAAGCTTAGATTTCGTTTTAAACGCTTATTTACCGAGATATTAACGATTTAAGATTTTTAAAAATTTTCATAAAAAATATCGATTTTTGGTAAAATGAAAAAGTGATCTCAAATGAAGCTTAGATTTCGTTTTAAACGCTTATTTACCGAGATATTAACGATTTAAGATTTTTAAAAATTTTCATAAAAAATATCGATTTTTGGTAAAATGAAAAAGTGATCTCAAATGAAGCTTAGATTTCGTTTTAAACGCTTATTTACCGAGATATTAACGATTTAAGATTTTTAAAAATTTTCATAAAAAATATCGATTTTTGGTAAAATGAAAAAGTGATCTCAAATGAAGCTTAGATTTCGTTTTAAACGCTTATTTACCGAGATATTAACGATTTAAGATTTTTAAAAATTTTCATAAAAAATATCGATTTTTGGTAAAATGAAAAAGTGATCTCAAATGAAGCTTAGATTTCGTTTTAAACGCTTATTTACCGAGATATTAACGATTTAAGATTTTTAAAAATTTTCATAAAAAATATCGATTTTTGGTAAAATGAAAAAGTGATCTCAAATGAAGCTTAGATTTCGTTTTAAACGCTTATTTACCGAGATATTAACGATTTAAGATTTTTAAAAATTTTCATAAAAATATCGATTTTTGGTAAAATGAAAAAGTGATCTCAAATGAAGCTTAGATTTCGTTTTAAACGCTTATTTACCGAGATATTAACGATTTAAGATTTTTAAAAATTTTCATAAAAAATATCGATTTTTGGTAAAATGAAAAAGTGATCTCAAATGAAGCTTAGATTTCGTTTTAAACGCTTATTTACCGAGATATTAACGATTTAAGATTTTTAAAAATTTTCATAAAAATATCGATTTTTGGTAAAATGAAAAAGTGATCTCAAATGAAGCTTAGATTTCGTTTTAAACGCTTATTTACCGAGATATTAACGATTTAAGATTTTTAAAAATTTTCATAAAAATATCGATTTTTGGTAAAATGAAAAAGTGATCTCAAATGAAGCTTAGATTTCGTTTTAAACGCTTATTTACCGAGATATTAACGATTTAAGATTTTTAAAAATTTTCATAAAAATATCGATTTTTGGTAAAATGAAAAAGTGATCTCAAATGAAGCTTAGATTTCGTTTTAAACGCTTATTTACCGAGATATTAACGATTTAAGATTTTTAAAAATTTTCATAAAAAATATCGATTTTTGGTAAAATGAAAAAGTGATCTCAAATGAAGCTTAGATTTCGTTTAAACGCTTATTTACCGAGATATTAACGATTTAAGATTTTTAAAAATTTTCATAAAAATATCGATTTTTGGTAAAATGAAAAAGTGATCTCAAATGAAGCTTAGATTTCGTTTTAAACGCTTATTTACCGAGATATTAACGATTTAAGATTTTTAAAAATTTTCATAAAAAATATCGATTTTTGGTAAAATGAAAAAGTGATCTCAAATGAAGCTTAGATTTCGTTTTAAACGCTTATTTACCGAGATATTAACGATTTAAGATTTTTAAAAATTTTCATAAAAAATATCGATTTTTGGTAAAATGAAAAAGTGATCTCAAATGAAGCTTAGATTTCGTTTTAAACGCTTATTTATCGAGATATTAACGATTTAAGATTTTTAAAAATTTTCATAAAAATATCGATTTTTGGTAAAATGAAAAAGTGATCTCAAATGAAGCTTAGATTTCGTTTTAAACGCTTATTTACCGAGATATTAACGATTTAAGATTTTTAAAAATTTTCATAAAAAATATCGATTTTTGGTAAAATGAAAAAGTGATCTCAAATGAAGCTTAGATTTCGTTTTAAACGCTTATTTACCGAGATATTAACGATTTAAGATTTTTAAAAATTTTCATAAAAAATATCGATTTTTGGTAAAATGAAAAAGTGATCTCAAATGAAGCTTAGATTTCGTTTTAAACGCTTATTTACCGAGATATTAACGATTTAAGATTTTAAAAATTTTCATAAAAAATATCGATTTTTGGTAAAATGAAAAAGTGATCTCAAATGAAGCTTAGATTTCGTTTTAAACGCTTATTTACCGAGATATTAACGATTTAAGATTTTTAAAAATTTTCATAAAAAATATCGATTTTTGGTAAAATGAAAAAGTGATCTCAAATGAAGCTTAGATTTCGTTTTAAACGCTTATTTACCGAGATATTAACGATTTAAGATTTTTAAAAATTTTCATAAAAAATATCGATTTTTGGTAAAATGAAAAAGTGATCTCAAATGAAGCTTAGATTTCGTTTTAAACGCTTATTTACCGAGATATTAACGATTTAAGATTTTTAAAAATTTTCATAAAAAATATCGATTTTTGGTAAAATGAAAAAGTGATCTCAAATGAAGCTTAGATTTCGTTTTAAACGCTTATTTACCGAGATATTAACGATTTAAGATTTTTAAAAATTTTCATAAAAAATATCGATTTTTGGTAAAATGAAAAAGTGATCTCAAATGAAGCTTAGATTTCGTTTTAAACGCTTATTTACCGAGATATTAACGATTTAAGATTTTTAAAAATTTTCATAAAAATATCGATTTTTGGTAAAATGAAAAAGTGATCTCAAATGAAGCTTAGATTTCGTTTTAAACGCTTATTTACCGAGATATTAACGATTTAAGATTTTTAAAAATTTTCATAAAAAATATCGATTTTTGGTAAAATGAAAAAGTGATCTCAAATGAAGCTTAGATTTCGTTTTAAACGCTTATTTACCGAGATATTAACGATTTAAGATTTTTAAAAATTTTCATAAAAATATCGATTTTTGGTAAAATGAAAAAGTGATCTCAAATGAAGCTTAGATTTCGTTTTAAACGCTTATTTACCGAGATATTAACGATTTAAGATTTTTAAAAATTTTCATAAAAAATATCGATTTTTGGTAAAATGAAAAAGTGATCTCAAATGAAGCTTAGATTTCGTTTTAAACGCTTATTTACCGAGATATTAACGATTTAAGATTTTTAAAAATTTTCATAAAAATATCGATTTTTGGTAAAATGAAAAAGTGATCTCAAATGAAGCTTAGATTTCGTTTTAAACGCTTATTTACCGAGATATTAACGATTTAAGATTTTTAAAAATTTTCATAAAAAATATCGATTTTTGGTAAAATGAAAAAGTGATCTCAAATGAAGCTTAGATTTCGTTTTAAACGCTTATTTACCGAGATATTAACGATTTAAGATTTTTAAAAATTTTCATAAAAAATATCGATTTTTGGTAAAATGAAAAAGTGATCTCAAATGAAGCTTAGATTTCGTTTTAAACGCTTATTTACCGAGATATTAACGATTTAAGATTTTTAAAAATTTTCATAAAAAATATCGATTTTTGGTAAAATGAAAAAGTGATCTCAAATGAAGCTTAGATTTCGTTTTAAACGCTTATTTACCGAGATATTAACGATTTAAGATTTTTAAAAATTTTCATAAAAAATATCGATTTTTGGTAAAATGAAAAAGTGATCTCAAATGAAGCTTAGATTTCGTTTTAAACGCTTATTTACCGAGATATTAACGATTTAAGATTTTTAAAAATTTTCATAAAAAATATCGATTTTTGGTAAAATGAAAAAGTGATCTCAAATGAAGCTTAGATTTCGTTTTAAACGCTTATTTACCGAGATATTAACGATTTAAGATTTTTAAAAATTTTCATAAAAAATATCGATTTTTGGTAAAATGAAAAAGTGATCTCAAATGAAGCTTAGATTTCGTTTTAAACGCTTATTTACCGAGATATTAACGATTTAAGATTTTAAAAATTTTCATAAAAAATATCGATTTTTGGTAAAATGAAAAAGTGATCTCAAATGAAGCTTAGATTTCGTTTTAAACGCTTATTTACCGAGATATTAACGATTTAAGATTTTTAAAAATTTTCATAAAAAATATCGATTTTTGGTAAAATGAAAAAGTGATCTCAAATGAAGCTTAGATTTCGTTTTAAACGCTTATTTACCGAGATATTAACGATTTAAGATTTTTAAAAATTTTCATAAAAATATCGATTTTTGGTAAAATGAAAAAGTGATCTCAAATGAAGCTTAGATTTCGTTTTAAACGCTTATTTACCGAGATATTAACGATTTAAGATTTTTAAAAATTTTCATAAAAAATATCGATTTTTGGTAAAATGAAAAAGTGATCTCAAATGAAGCTTAGATTTCGTTTTAAACGCTTATTTACCGAGATATTAACGATTTAAGATTTTTAAAAATTTTCATAAAAAATATCGATTTTTGGTAAAATGAAAAAGTGATCTCAAATGAAGCTTAGATTTCGTTTTAAACGCTTATTTACCGAGATATTAACGATTTAAGATTTTTAAAAATTTTCATAAAAAATATCGATTTTTGGTAAAATGAAAAAGTGATCTCAAATGAAGCTTAGATTTCGTTTTAAACGCTTATTTACCGAGATATTAACGATTTAAGATTTTTAAAAATTTTCATAAAAATATCGATTTTTGGTAAAATGAAAAAGTGATCTCAAATGAAGCTTAGATTTCGTTTTAAACGCTTATTTACCGAGATATTAACGATTTAAGATTTTTAAAAATTTTCATAAAAAATATCGATTTTTGGTAAAATGAAAAAGTGATCTCAAATGAAGCTTAGATTTCGTTTTAAACGCTTATTTACCGAGATATTAACGATTTAAGATTTTTAAAAATTTTCATAAAAAATATCGATTTTTGGTAAAATGAAAAAGTGATCTCAAATGAAGCTTAGATTTCGTTTTAAACGCTTATTTACCGAGATATTAACGATTTAAGATTTTTAAAAATTTTCATAAAAAATATCGATTTTTGGTAAAATGAAAAAGTGATCTCAAATGAAGCTTAGATTTCGTTTTAAACGCTTATTTACCGAGATATTAACGATTTAAGATTTTTAAAAATTTTCATAAAAAATATCGATTTTTGGTAAAATGAAAAAGTGATCTCAAATGAAGCTTAGATTTCGTTTTAAACGCTTATTTACCGAGATATTAACGATTTAAGATTTTTAAAAATTTTCATAAAAAATATCGATTTTTGGTAAAATGAAAAAGTGATCTCAAATGAAGCTTAGATTTCGTTTTAAACGCTTATTTACCGAGATATTAACGATTTAAGATTTTTAAAAATTTTCATAAAAAATATCGATTTTTGGTAAAATGAAAAAGTGATCTCAAATGAAGCTTAGATTTCGTTTTAAACGCTTATTTACCGAGATATTAACGATTTAAGATTTTTAAAAATTTTCATAAAAAATATCGATTTTTGGTAAAATGAAAAAGTGATCTCAAATGAAGCTTAGATTTCGTTTTAAACGCTTATTTACCGAGATATTAACGATTTAAGATTTTTAAAAATTTTCATAAAAAATATCGATTTTTGGTAAAATGAAAAAGTGATCTCAAATGAAGCTTAGATTTCGTTTTAAACGCTTATTTACCGAGATATTAACGATTTAAGATTTTTAAAAATTTTCATAAAAAATATCGATTTTTGGTAAAATGAAAAAGTGATCTCAAATGAAGCTTAGATTTCGTTTTAAACGCTTATTTACCGAGATATTAACGATTTAAGATTTTTAAAAATTTTCATAAAAAATATCGATTTTTGGTAAAATGAAAAAGTGATCTCAAATGAAGCTTAGATTTCGTTTTAAACGCTTATTTACCGAGATATTAACGATTTAAGATTTTTAAAAATTTTCATAAAAATATCGATTTTTGGTAAAATGAAAAAGTGATCTCAAATGAAGCTTAGATTTCGTTTTAAACGCTTATTTACCGAGATATTAACGATTTAAGATTTTTAAAAATTTTCATAAAAATATCGATTTTTGGTAAAATGAAAAAGTGATCTCAAATGAAGCTTAGATTTCGTTTTAAACGCTTATTTACCGAGATATTAACGATTTAAGATTTTTAAAAATTTTCATAAAAAATATCGATTTTTGGTAAAATGAAAAAGTGATCTCAAATGAAGCTTAGATTTCGTTTTAAACGCTTATTTACCGAGATATTAACGATTTAAGATTTTTAAAAATTTTCATAAAAAATATCGATTTTTGGTAAAATGAAAAAGTGATCTCAAATGAAGCTTAGATTTCGTTTTAAACGCTTATTTACCGAGATATTAACGATTTAAGATTTTTAAAAATTTTCATAAAAAATATCGATTTTTGGTAAAATGAAAAAGTGATCTCAAATGAAGCTTAGATTTCGTTTTAAACGCTTATTTATCGAGATATTAACGATTTAAGATTTTTAAAAATTTTCATAAAAAATATCGATTTTTGGTAAAATGAAAAAGTGATCTCAAATGAAGCTTAGATTTCGTTTTAAACGCTTATTTACCGAGATATTAACGATTTAAGATTTTTAAAAATTTTCATAAAAAATATCGATTTTTGGTAAAATGAAAAAGTGATCTCAAATGAAGCTTAGATTTCGTTTTAAACGCTTATTTATCGAGATATTAACGATTTAAGATTTTTAAAAATTTTCATAAAAAATATCGATTTTTGGTAAAATGAAAAAGTGATCTCAAATGAAGCTTAGATTTCGTTTTAAACGCTTATTTACCGAGATATTAACGATTTAAGATTTTTAAAAATTTTCATAAAAAATATCGATTTTTGGTAAAATGAAAAAGTGATCTCAAATGAAGCTTAGATTTCGTTTTAAACGCTTATTTACCGAGATATTAACGATTTAAGATTTTTAAAAATTTTCATAAAAAATATCGATTTTTGGTAAAATGAAAAAGTGATCTCAAATGAAGCTTAGATTTCGTTTTAAACGCTTATTTACCGAGATATTAACGATTTAAGATTTTTAAAAATTTTCATAAAAAATATCGATTTTTGGTAAAATGAAAAAGTGATCTCAAATGAAGCTTAGATTTCGTTTTAAACGCTTATTTACCGAGATATTAACGATTTAAGATTTTTAAAAATTTTCATAAAAAATATCGATTTTTGGTAAAATGAAAAAGTGATCTCAAATGAAGCTTAGATTTCGTTTTAAACGCTTATTTACCGAGATATTAACGATTTAAGATTTTTAAAAATTTTCATAAAAATATCGATTTTTGGTAAAATGAAAAAGTGATCTCAAATGAAGCTTAGATTTCGTTTTAAACGCTTATTTACCGAGATATTAACGATTTAAGATTTTTAAAAATTTTCATAAAAAATATCGATTTTTGGTAAAATGAAAAAGTGATCTCAAATGAAGCTTAGATTTCGTTTTAAACGCTTATTTACCGAGATATTAACGATTTAAGATTTTTAAAAATTTTCATAAAAAATATCGATTTTTGGTAAAATGAAAAAGTGATCTCAAATGAAGCTTAGATTTCGTTTTAAACGCTTATTTACCGAGATATTAACGATTTAAGATTTTAAAAATTTTCATAAAAAATATCGATTTTTGGTAAAATGAAAAAGTGATCTCAAATGAAGCTTAGATTTCGTTTTAAACGCTTATTTACCGAGATATTAACGATTTAAGATTTTTAAAAATTTTCATAAAAAATATCGATTTTTGGTAAAATGAAAAAGTGATCTCAAATGAAGCTTAGATTTCGTTTTAAACGCTTATTTACCGAGATATTAACGATTTAAGATTTTTAAAAATTTTCATAAAAAATATCGATTTTTGGTAAAATGAAAAAGTGATCTCAAATGAAGCTTAGATTTCGTTTTAAACGCTTATTTACCGAGATATTAACGATTTAAGATTTTTAAAAATTTTCATAAAAAATATCGATTTTTGGTAAAATGAAAAAGTGATCTCAAATGAAGCTTAGATTTCGTTTTAAACGCTTATTTACCGAGATATTAACGATTTAAGATTTTTAAAAATTTTCATAAAAAATATCGATTTTTGGTAAAATGAAAAAGTGATCTCAAATGAAGCTTAGATTTCGTTTTAAACGCTTATTTACCGAGATATTAACGATTTAAGATTTTTAAAAATTTTCATAAAAAATATCGATTTTTGGTAAAATGAAAAAGTGATCTCAAATGAAGCTTAGATTTCGTTTTAAACGCTTATTTACCGAGATATTAACGATTTAAGATTTTTAAAAATTTTCATAAAAAATATCGATTTTTGGTAAAATGAAAAAGTGATCTCAAATGAAGCTTAGATTTCGTTTTAAACGCTTATTTACCGAGATATTAACGATTTAAGATTTTTAAAAATTTTCATAAAAAATATCGATTTTTGGTAAAATGAAAAAGTGATCTCAAATGAAGCTTAGATTTCGTTTTAAACGCTTATTTACCGAGATATTAACGATTTAAGATTTTTAAAAATTTTCATAAAAAATATCGATTTTTGGTAAAATGAAAAAGTGATCTCAAATGAAGCTTAGATTTCGTTTTAAACGCTTATTTACCGAGATATTAACGATTTAAGATTTTTAAAAATTTTCATAAAAAATATCGATTTTTGGTAAAATGAAAAAGTGATCTCAAATGAAGCTTAGATTTCGTTTTAAACGCTTATTTACCGAGATATTAACGATTTAAGATTTTTAAAAATTTTCATAAAAAATATCGATTTTTGGTAAAATGAAAAAGTGATCTCAAATGAAGCTTAGATTTCGTTTTAAACGCTTATTTACCGAGATATTAACGATTTAAGATTTTTAAAAATTTTCATAAAAAATATCGATTTTTGGTAAAATGAAAAAGTGATCTCAAATGAAGCTTAGATTTCGTTTTAAACGCTTATTTACCGAGATATTAACGATTTAAGATTTTTAAAAATTTTCATAAAAAATATCGATTTTTGGTAAAATGAAAAAGTGATCTCAAATAAGCTTAGATTTCGTTTTAAACGCTTATTTACCGAGATATTAACGATTTAAGATTTTAAAAATTTTCATAAAAAATATCGATTTTTGGTAAAATGAAAAAGTGATCTCAAATGAAGCTTAGATTTCGTTTTAAACGCTTATTTACCGAGATATTAACGATTTAAGATTTTTAAAAATTTTCATAAAAAATATCGATTTTTGGTAAAATGAAAAAGTGATCTCAAATGAAGCTTAGATTTCGTTTTAAACGCTTATTTACCGAGATATTAACGATTTAAGATTTTTAAAATTTTCATAAAAAATATCGATTTTTGGTAAAATGAAAAAGTGATCTCAAATGAAGCTTAGATTTCGTTTTAAACGCTTATTTACCGAGATATTAACGATTTAAGATTTTTAAAAATTTTCATAAAAAATATCGATTTTTGGTAAAATGAAAAAGTGATCTCAAATGAAGCTTAGATTTCGTTTTAAACGCTTATTTACCGAGATATTAACGATTTAAGATTTTTCAAAAATTTTCATAAAAAATATCGATTTTTGGTAAAATGAAAAAGTGATCTCAAATGAAGCTTAGATTTTCGTTTTAAACGCTTATTTACCGAGATATTAACGATTTAAGATTTTTAAAAATTTTCATAAAAAATATCGATTTTTGGTAAAATGAAAAAGTGATCTCAAATGAAGCTTAGATTTCGTTTTAAACGCTTATTTACCGAGATATTAACGATTTAAGATTTTTAAAAATTTTCATAAAAAATATCGATTTTTGGTAAAATGAAAAAGTGATCTCAAATGAAGCTTAGATTTCGTTTTAAACGCTTATTTACCGAGATATTAACGATTTAAGATTTTTAAAAATTTTCATAAAAAATATCGATTTTTGGTAAAATGAAAAAGTGATCTCAAATGAAGCTTAGATTTCGTTTTAAACGCTTATTTACCGAGATATTAACGATTTAAGATTTTTAAAAATTTTCATAAAAATATCGATTTTGGTAAAATGAAAAAGTGATCTCAAATGAAGCTTAGATTTCGTTTTAAACGCTTATTTACCGAGATATTAACGATTTAAGATTTTTAAAAATTTTCATAAAAAATATCGATTTTTGGTAAAATGAAAAAGTGATCTCAAATGAAGCTTAGATTTCGTTTTAAACGCTTATTTACCGAGATATTAACGATTTAAGATTTTTAAAAATTTTCATAAAAATATCGATTTTGGTAAAATGAAAAAGTGATCTCAAATGAAGCTTAGATTTCGTTTTAAACGCTTATTTACCGAGATATTAACGATTTAAGATTTTTAAAAATTTTCATAAAAATATCGATTTTTGGTAAAATGAAAAAGTGATCTCAAATGAAGCTTAGATTTCGTTTTAAACGCTTATTTACCGAGATATTAACGATTTAAGATTTTTAAAAATTTTCATAAAAAATATCGATTTTTGGTAAAATGAAAAAGTGATCTCAAATGAAGCTTAGATTTCGTTTTAAACGCTTATTTACCGAGATATTAACGATTTAAGATTTTTAAAAATTTTCATAAAAAATATCGATTTTTGGTAAAATGAAAAAGTGATCTCAAATGAAGCTTAGATTTCGTTTTAAACGCTTATTTACCGAGATATTAACGATTTAAGATTTTTAAAAATTTTCATAAAAAATATCGATTTTTGGTAAAATGAAAAAGTGATCTCAAATGAAGCTTAGATTTCGTTTTAAACGCTTATTTACCGAGATATTAACGATTTAAGATTTTTAAAAATTTTCATAAAAAATATCGATTTTTGGTAAAATGAAAAAGTGATCTCAAATGAAGCTTAGATTTCGTTTAAACGCTTATTTACCGAGATATTAACGATTTAAGATTTTTAAAAATTTTCATAAAAAATATCGATTTTTGGTAAAATGAAAAAGTGATCTCAAATGAAGCTTAGATTTCGTTTTAAACGCTTATTTACCGAGATATTAACGATTTAAGATTTTTAAAAATTTTCATAAAAAATATCGATTTTTGGTAAAATGAAAAAGTGATCTCAAATGAAGCTTAGATTTCGTTTTAAACGCTTATTTACCGAGATATTAACGATTTAAGATTTTTAAAAATTTTCATAAAAAATATCGATTTTTGGTAAAATGAAAAAGTGATCTCAAATGAAGCTTAGATTTCGTTTTAAACGCTTATTTACCGAGATATTAACGATTTAAGATTTTTAAAAATTTTCATAAAAAATATCGATTTTTGGTAAAATGAAAAAGTGATCTCAAATGAAGCTTAGATTTCGTTTTAAACGCTTATTTACCGAGATATTAACGATTTAAGATTTTTAAAAATTTTCATAAAAAATATCGATTTTTGGTAAAATGAAAAAGTGATCTCAAATGAAGCTTAGATTTCGTTTTAAACGCTTATTTACCGAGATATTAACGATTTAAGATTTTTAAAAAATTTTCATAAAAAATATCGATTTTTGGTAAAATGAAAAAGTGATCTCAAATGAAGCTTAGATTTCGTTTTAAACGCTTATTTACCGAGATATTAACGATTTAAGATTTTTAAAAATTTTCATAAAAAATATCGATTTTTGGTAAAATGAAAAAGTGATCTCAAATGAAGCTTAGATTTCGTTTTAAACGCTTATTTACCGAGATATTAACGATTTAAGATTTTTAAAAATTTTCATAAAAAATATCGATTTTTGGTAAAATGAAAAAGTGATCTCAAATGAAGCTTAGATTTCGTTTTAAACGCTTATTTACCGAGATATTAACGATTTAAGATTTTTAAAAATTTTCATAAAAAATATCGATTTTTGGTAAAATGAAAAAGTGATCTCAAATGAAGCTTAGATTTCGTTTTAAACGCTTATTTACCGAGATATTAACGATTTAAGATTTTTAAAAATTTTCATAAAAAATATCGATTTTTGGTAAAATGAAAAAGTGATCTCAAATGAAGCTTAGATTTCGTTTTAAACGCTTATTTACCGAGATATTAACGATTTAAGATTTTTAAAAATTTTCATAAAAAATATCGATTTTTGGTAAAATGAAAAAGTGATCTCAAATGAAGCTTAGATTTCGTTTTAAACGCTTATTTACCGAGATATTAACGATTTAAGATTTTTAAAAATTTTCATAAAAAATATCGATTTTTGGTAAAATGAAAAAGTGATCTCAAATGAAGCTTAGATTTCGTTTTAAACGCTTATTTACCGAGATATTAACGATTTAAGATTTTTAAAAATTTTCATAAAAAATATCGATTTTTGGTAAAATGAAAAAGTGATCTCAAATGAAGCTTAGATTTCGTTTTAAACGCTTATTTACCGAGATATTAACGATTTAAGATTTTTAAAAATTTTCATAAAAAATATCGATTTTTGGTAAAATGAAAAAGTGATCTCAAATGAAGCTTAGATTTCGTTTTAAACGCTTATTTACCGAGATATTAACGATTTAAGATTTTTAAAAATTTTCATAAAAAATATCGATTTTTGGTAAAATGAAAAAGTGATCTCAAATGAAGCTTAGATTTCGTTTTAAACGCTTATTTACCGAGATATTAACGATTTAAGATTTTTAAAAATTTTCATAAAAATATCGATTTTTGGTAAAATGAAAAAGTGATCTCAAATGAAGCTTAGATTTCGTTTTAAACGCTTATTTACCGAGATATTAACGATTTAAGATTTTTAAAAATTTTCATAAAAATATCGATTTTTGGTAAAATGAAAAAGTGATCTCAAATGAAGCTTAGATTTCGTTTTAAACGCTTATTTACCGAGATATTAACGATTTAAGATTTTTAAAAATTTTCATAAAAAATATCGATTTTTGGTAAAATGAAAAAGTGATCTCAAATGAAGCTTAGATTTCGTTTTAAACGCTTATTTACCGAGATATTAACGATTTAAGATTTTTAAAAATTTTCATAAAAAATATCGATTTTTGGTAAAATGAAAAAGTGATCTCAAATGAAGCTTAGATTTCGTTTTAAACGCTTATTTACCGAGATATTAACGATTTAAGATTTTAAAAATTTTCATAAAAAATATCGATTTTTGGTAAAATGAAAAAGTGATCTCAAATGAAGCTTAGATTTCGTTTTAAACGCTTATTTACCGAGATATTAACGATTTAAGATTTTTAAAAATTTTCATAAAAAATATCGATTTTTGGTAAAATGAAAAAGTGATCTCAAATGAAGCTTAGATTTCGTTTTAAACGCTTATTTACCGAGATATTAACGATTTAAGATTTTTAAAAATTTTCATAAAAATATCGATTTTTGGTAAAATGAAAAAGTGATCTCAAATGAAGCTTAGATTTCGTTTTAAACGCTTATTTACCGAGATATTAACGATTTAAGATTTTTAAAAATTTTCATAAAAAATATCGATTTTTGGTAAAATGAAAAAGTGATCTCAAATGAAGCTTAGATTTCGTTTTAAACGCTTATTTACCGAGATATTAACGATTTAAGATTTTTAAAAATTTTCATAAAAAATATCGATTTTTGGTAAAATGAAAAAGTGATCTCAAATGAAGCTTAGATTTCGTTTTAAACGCTTATTTACCGAGATATTAACGATTTAAGATTTTTAAAAATTTTCATAAAAAATATCGATTTTTGGTAAAATGAAAAAGTGATCTCAAATGAAGCTTAGATTTCGTTTTAAACGCTTATTTACCGAGATATTAACGATTTAAGATTTTTAAAAATTTTCATAAAAATATCGATTTTTGGTAAAATGAAAAAGTGATCTCAAATGAAGCTTAGATTTCGTTTTAAACGCTTATTTACCGAGATATTAACGATTTAAGATTTTTAAAAATTTTCATAAAAAATATCGATTTTTGGTAAAATGAAAAAGTGATCTCAAATGAAGCTTAGATTTCGTTTTAAACGCTTATTTACCGAGATATTAACGATTTAAGATTTTAAAAATTTTCATAAAAAATATCGATTTTTGGTAAAATGAAAAAGTGATCTCAAATGAAGCTTAGATTTCGTTTTAAACGCTTATTTACCGAGATATTAACGATTTAAGATTTTTAAAAATTTTCATAAAAAATATCGATTTTTGGTAAAATGAAAAAGTGATCTCAAATGAAGCTTAGATTTCGTTTTAAACGCTTATTTACCGAGATATTAACGATTTAAGATTTTTAAAAATTTTCATAAAAAATATCGATTTTTGGTAAAATGAAAAAGTGATCTCAAATGAAGCTTAGATTTCGTTTTAAACGCTTATTTACCGAGATATTAACGATTTAAGATTTTTAAAAATTTTCATAAAAATATCGATTTTTGGTAAAATGAAAAAGTGATCTCAAATGAAGCTTAGATTTCGTTTTAAACGCTTATTTACCGAGATATTAACGATTTAAGATTTTTAAAAATTTTCATAAAAAATATCGATTTTTGGTAAAATGAAAAAGTGATCTCAAATGAAGCTTAGATTTCGTTTTAAACGCTTATTTACCGAGATATTAACGATTTAAGATTTTTAAAAATTTTCATAAAAAATATCGATTTTTGGTAAAATGAAAAAGTGATCTCAAATGAAGCTTAGATTTCGTTTTAAACGCTTATTTACCGAGATATTAACGATTTAAGATTTTTAAAAATTTTCATAAAAAATATCGATTTTTGGTAAAATGAAAAAGTGATCTCAAATGAAGCTTAGATTTCGTTTTAAACGCTTATTTACCGAGATATTAACGATTTAAGATTTTTAAAAATTTTCATAAAAAATATCGATTTTTGGTAAAATGAAAAAGTGATCTCAAATGAAGCTTAGATTTCGTTTTAAACGCTTATTTACCGAGATATTAACGATTTAAGATTTTTAAAAATTTTCATAAAAATATCGATTTTTGGTAAAATGAAAAAGTGATCTCAAATGAAGCTTAGATTTCGTTTTAAACGCTTATTTACCGAGATATTAACGATTTAAGATTTTTAAAAATTTTCATAAAAAATATCGATTTTTGGTAAAATGAAAAAGTGATCTCAAATGAAGCTTAGATTTCGTTTTAAACGCTTATTTACCGAGATATTAACGATTTAAGATTTTTAAAAATTTTCATAAAAAATATCGATTTTTGGTAAAATGAAAAAGTGATCTCAAATGAAGCTTAGATTTCGTTTTAAACGCTTATTTACCGAGATATTAACGATTTAAGATTTTTAAAAATTTTCATAAAAAATATCGATTTTTGGTAAAATGAAAAAGTGATCTCAAATGAAGCTTAGATTTCGTTTTAAACGCTTATTTACCGAGATATTAACGATTTAAGATTTTTAAAAATTTTCATAAAAAATATCGATTTTTGGTAAAATGAAAAAGTGATCTCAAATGAAGCTTAGATTTCGTTTTAAACGCTTATTTACCGAGATATTAACGATTTAAGATTTTTAAAAATTTTCATAAAAAATATCGATTTTTGGTAAAATGAAAAAGTGATCTCAAATGAAGCTTAGATTTCGTTTTAAACGCTTATTTACCGAGATATTAACGATTTAAGATTTTTAAAAATTTTCATAAAAAATATCGATTTTTGGTAAAATGAAAAAGTGATCTCAAATGAAGCTTAGATTTCGTTTTAAACGCTTATTTACCGAGATATTAACGATTTAAGATTTTTAAAAATTTTCATAAAAAATATCGATTTTTGGTAAAATGAAAAAGTGATCTCAAATGAAGCTTAGATTTCGTTTTAAACGCTTATTTACCGAGATATTAACGATTTAAGATTTTTAAAAATTTTCATAAAAAATATCGATTTTTGGTAAAATGAAAAAGTGATCTCAAATGAAGCTTAGATTTCGTTTTAAACGCTTATTTACCGAGATATTAACGATTTAAGATTTTTAAAAATTTTCATAAAAAATATCGATTTTTGGTAAAATGAAAAAGTGATCTCAAATGAAGCTTAGATTTCGTTTTAAACGCTTATTTACCGAGATATTAACGATTTAAGATTTTTAAAAATTTTCATAAAAAATATCGATTTTTGGTAAAATGAAAAAGTGATCTCAAATGAAGCTTAGATTTCGTTTTAAACGCTTATTTACCGAGATATTAACGATTTAAGATTTTTAAAAATTTTCATAAAAAATATCGATTTTTGGTAAAATGAAAAAGTGATCTCAAATGAAGCTTAGATTTCGTTTTAAACGCTTATTTACCGAGATATTAACGATTTAAGATTTTTAAAAATTTTCATAAAAATATCGATTTTTGGTAAAATGAAAAAGTGATCTCAAATGAAGCTTAGATTTCGTTTTAAACGCTTATTTACCGAGATATTAACGATTTAAGATTTTTAAAAATTTTCATAAAAAATATCGATTTTTGGTAAAATGAAAAAGTGATCTCAAATGAAGCTTAGATTTCGTTTTAAACGCTTATTTACCGAGATATTAACGATTTAAGATTTTTAAAAATTTTCATAAAAATATCGATTTTTGGTAAAATGAAAAAGTGATCTCAAATGAAGCTTAGATTTCGTTTTAAACGCTTATTTACCGAGATATTAACGATTTAAGATTTTTAAAAATTTTCATAAAAAATATCGATTTTTGGTAAAATGAAAAAGTGATCTCAAATGAAGCTTAGATTTCGTTTTAAACGCTTATTTACCGAGATATTAACGATTTAAGATTTTTAAAAATTTTCATAAAAAATATCGATTTTTGGTAAAATGAAAAAGTGATCTCAAATGAAGCTTAGATTTCGTTTTAAACGCTTATTTACCGAGATATTAACGATTTAAGATTTTTAAAAATTTTCATAAAAATATCGATTTTTGGTAAAATGAAAAAGTGATCTCAAATGAAGCTTAGATTTCGTTTTAAACGCTTATTTACCGAGATATTAACGATTTAAGATTTTTAAAAATTTTCATAAAAAATATCGATTTTTGGTAAAATGAAAAAGTGATCTCAAATGAAGCTTAGATTTCGTTTTAAACGCTTATTTACCGAGATATTAACGATTTAAGATTTTTAAAAATTTTCATAAAAAATATCGATTTTTGGTAAAATGAAAAAGTGATCTCAAATGAAGCTTAGATTTCGTTTTAAACGCTTATTTACCGAGATATTAACGATTTAAGATTTTTAAAAATTTTCATAAAAAATATCGATTTTTGGTAAAATGAAAAAGTGATCTCAAATGAAGCTTAGATTTCGTTTTAAACGCTTATTTACCGAGATATTAACGATTTAAGATTTTTAAAAATTTTCATAAAAAATATCGATTTTTGGTAAAATGAAAAAGTGATCTCAAATGAAGCTTAGATTTCGTTTTAAACGCTTATTTACCGAGATATTAACGATTTAAGATTTTTAAAAATTTTCATAAAAAATATCGATTTTTGGTAAAATGAAAAAGTGATCTCAAATGAAGCTTAGATTTCGTTTTAAACGCTTATTTACCGAGATATTAACGATTTAAGATTTTTAAAAATTTTCATAAAAAATATCGATTTTTGGTAAAATGAAAAAGTGATCTCAAATGAAGCTTAGATTTCGTTTTAAACGCTTATTTACCGAGATATTAACGATTTAAGATTTTTAAAAATTTTCATAAAAAATATCGATTTTTGGTAAAATGAAAAAGTGATCTCAAATGAAGCTTAGATTTCGTTTTAAACGCTTATTTACCGAGATATTAACGATTTAAGATTTTTAAAAATTTTCATAAAAAATATCGATTTTTGGTAAAATGAAAAAGTGATCTCAAATGAAGCTTAGATTTCGTTTTAAACGCTTATTTATCGAGATATTAACGATTTAAGATTTTTAAAAATTTTCATAAAAAATATCGATTTTTGGTAAAATGAAAAAGTGATCTCAAATGAAGCTTAGATTTCGTTTTAAACGCTTATTTACCGAGATATTAACGATTTAAGATTTTTAAAAATTTTCATAAAAATATCGATTTTTGGTAAAATGAAAAAGTGATCTCAAATGAAGCTTAGATTTCGTTTTAAACGCTTATTTACCGAGATATTAACGATTTAAGATTTTTAAAAATTTTCATAAAAAATATCGATTTTTGGTAAAATGAAAAAGTGATCTCAAATGAAGCTTAGATTTCGTTTTAAACGCTTATTTGCCGAGATATTAACGATTTAAGATTTTTAAAAATTTTCATAAAAAATATCGATTTTTGGTAAAATGAAAAAGTGATCTCAAATGAAGCTTAGATTTCGTTTTAAACGCTTATTTGCCGAGATATTAACGATTTAAGATTTTTAAAAATTTTCATAAAAATATCGATTTTTGGTAAAATGAAAAAGTGATCTCAAATGAAGCTTAGATTTCGTTTTAAACGCTTATTTACCGAGATATTAACGATTTAAGATTTTTAAAAATTTTCATAAAAATATCGATTTTTGGTAAAATGAAAAAGTGATCTCAAATGAAGCTTAGATTTCGTTTTAAACGCTTATTTACCGAGATATTAACGATTTAAGATTTTTAAAAATTTTCATAAAAAATATCGATTTTTGGTAAAATGAAAAAGTGATCTCAAATGAAGCTTAGATTTCGTTTTAAACGCTTATTTACCGAGTTATTAACGATTTAAGATTTTTAAAAATTTTCATAAAAAATATCGATTTTTGGTAAAATGAAAAAGTGATCTCAAATGAAGCTTAGATTTCGTTTTAAACGCTTATTTACCGAGATATTAACGATTTAAGATTTTTAAAAATTTTCATAAAAAATATCGATTTTTGGTAAAATGAAAAAGTGATCTCAAATGAAGCTTAGATTTCGTTTTAAACGCTTATTTACCGAGATATTAACGATTTAAGATTTTTAAAAATTTTCATAAAAAATATCGATTTTTGGTAAAATGAAAAAGTGATCTCAAATGAAGCTTAGATTTCGTTTTAAACGCTTATTTACCGAGTTATTAACGATTTAAGATTTTTAAAAATTTTCATAAAAAATATCGATTTTTGGTAAAATGAAAAAGTGATCTCAAATGAAGCTTAGATTTCGTTTTAAACGCTTATTTACCGAGATATTAACGATTTAAGATTTTAAAAAATTTTCATAAAAAATATCGATTTTTGGTAAAATGAAAAAGTGATCTCAAATGAAGCTTAGATTTCGTTTTAAACGCTTATTTACCGAGTTATTAACGATTTAAGATTTTTAAAAATTTTCATAAAAAATATCGATTTTTGGTAAAATGAAAAAGTGATCTCAAATGAAGCTTAGATTTCGTTTTAAACGCTTATTTACCGAGATATTAACGATTTAAGATTTTTAAAAATTTTCATAAAAAATATCGATTTTTGGTAAAATGAAAAAGTGATCTCAAATGAAGCTTAGATTTCGTTTTAAACGCTTATTTACCGAGATATTAACGATTTAAGATTTTTAAAAATTTTCATAAAAAATATCGATTTTTGGTAAAATGAAAAAGTGATCTCAAATGAAGCTTAGATTTCGTTTTAAACGCTTATTTACCGAGATATTAACGATTTAAGATTTTTAAAAATTTTCATAAAAAATATCGATTTTTGGTAAAATGAAAAAGTGATTTCAAATGAAGCTTAGATTTCGTTTTAAACGCTTATTTACCGAGATATTAATGATTTAAGATTTTTTAAAATTTTTATAAAAAATATCGATTTTTGGTAAAATGAAAAAGTGATTTCAAATAAAGCTTAGATTTCGTTTTAAACGCTTATTTATCGAGATATTAACGATTTAAGATTTTTAAAAATTTTCATAAAAAATATCGATTTTTGGTAAAATGAAAAAGTGATCTCAAATGAAGCTTAGATTTGTTTTAAACGCTTATTTACCGAGTTATTAACGATTTAAGATTTTTAAAAATTTTCATAAAAAATATCGATTTTTGGTAAAATGAAAAGGTGATCTCAAATGAAGCTTAGATTTCGTTTTAAACGCTTATTTACCGAGATATTAACGATTTAAGATTTTAAAAATTTTCATAAAAAATATCAATTTTTGGTAAAATGAAAAAGTGATCTCAAATGAAGCTTAGATTTCGTTTTAAACGCTTATTTACCGAGTTATTAACGATTTAAGATTTTTAAAAATTTTCATAAAAAATGTCGATTTTTGGCAAAATGAAAAGGTGATCTCAAATGAAGCTTAGATTTCGTTTTAAACGCTTATTTACCGAGAGATTAACGATTTAAGATTTTCAAAAATTTTCATAAAAAATATCGATTTTTGGTAAAATGAAAAAGTGATTTCAAATGAAGCTTAGATTTCGTTTTAAACGCTTATTTACCGAGATATTAACGATTTAAGATTTTTAAAAATTTTCATAAAAATATCGATTTTTGGTAAAATGAAAAAGTGATTTCAAATGAAGCTTAGATTTCGTTTTAAACGCTTATTTACCGAGATATTAACGATTAAAGATTTTTAAAAATTTTTATAAAAAATATCGATTTTTGGTAAAATGAAAAAGTGATTTCAAATGAAGCTTAGATTTCGTTTTAAACGCTTATTTACCGAGAGATTAACGATTTAAGATTTTCAAAAATTTTCATAAAAAATATCGATTTTTGGTAAAATGAAAAAGTGATTTCAAATGAAGCTTAGATTTCGTTTTAAACGCTTATTTACCGAGATATTAACGATTTAAGATTTTTAAAAATTTTCATAAAAAAAAATATCGATTTTTGGTAAAATGAAAAAGTGATCTCAAATGAAGCTTCGATTTTGTTTTAAATGCTTATTTACCGAGATATTAACGATTTAAGGTTTTTAAAAATTTTCATAAAAAATTAAATTTAGTGATTTGTTCACCCTATTTGTGGTCACATTCACATGTCCTTTGGGAAAAATAATATTTTCTTGTACGTTTTTAAGCTTTATTGCAGAGATAATATTTTATTTCAGCGTCATGACAAATTACTTTAAAAGTTTTAATTAACAGTCTTTTTACAATTTCAATAAATTTTATTAAAACATGAAATTGAGACAAGATACATATGTTTGTGTGTAATTAAGATAAAAGGAGGATATTTAATTAAAATTGATTATTGATACAAATGAGAGTATATTTTTATGTTAAAGATGTTTTATATTGTTATTGTAACTTTATTTGATATTTTGTTGTTGTTGTTGTTGGAGATTTTGTAAATTTTAAACTTAAAAAAGATTAAAATATTTTGTATGTAATTTAATGCTGCTGTCAATTTCAAAAGGAAAAATCTCAAAAAAAGGGATTTTATGAGATTTTGATTTATTTTTTATTTTATTAAAAACTCTCTTTTTCATGTAAATTTTATATAGTAAATTCAGGGCCAAGCTTGACCATTATATAGTAGAAATTTTTTACTGGTTACATTGTTTTTGTTGCTTTTTGCTGTATTCGTGCTGGATAAGATAATTCACAAAAAATAATATACGACATATCAAAAGTTGATACACAGAGTTACAAAAGTATACATACGATGTTAAAAAAAAAGAAAATCACAAAAATTCGAAAATGACTTTTTTGGAAATAATTTAGGAACATTTGAACCATTGGCGGTATATTAACAATATAAGACGAGACGCAGTTAATGCTCAGCCATTTTCAAACGGACTTAGAGAAATAAAACAGTTGAATTTTAAAAGTGGGAAAATAAAAAAATAGAAAAACCAAAATAATAATCCAAAAAAAGAACAAAATCCAAAAAAGAGCTTAAAAATGAATAATTGGCACAAATTGTTTTGAAGATTTTGTACGTATTTTTTAATCTTAATCGCGAATGGAAATATATAATGAAGATCATGCGAAAATAAAATTTTTGCGCCGATTATTATTATTTATTAAAAAAAATAAAAAAAAAAACAGCTTAAATTCGAAATTTTTAATTTTTTAAAAATTTTAGGTTTCCAAATGTTCTCAATTCCCAAAATCAAAAATCTTAAAACATTTTCGTATTGTGATCATATTTCACATTTATTAGGATTTATTCGACGAGAAAACAGTGAAAAATTTATTAATGGTCGATCACTTGAAATCACTTAACATGCTAAAATATTTTAAATTATAATCGGATTTAAACTTTAGTTACCCAGTGTATTCAAACAAGTAATGTAGAATTTGTAATATGAAAATTATAATTCATTACCTTCAGCCTTTTTTGGTACTTTTGTACAACAGACTTTTGCTTATTTCAATTCGAAAGATAAAAATGAGGGAAAAATCTTTAAAGAGTTTATTCTCATAAAAATCGTAAAAAAAACCTTAGAGTTTTCAAACTTTATGGATGTAAAAGTGAAAATAAAAACCGACAAGAAAAAATTCCAAAAAAAACATATTATGAAAGTTATTTTTGTTGTTGTTGTTGTTGTATTATTTCCTGTAATGATATCAAGTCCTTAAGGGTTAAAGAGTTGGGTATAGAATTCCATAAAATGCACTAAACCTAAATACAGACTTTTCCTGTTGTTTGTTATAATTTTCTTCATTTTTATCAGTATTTGGAAAAGTCTACTTTTATGAAAAGAATTATTATACTTTTTTGCTACTTTTTTTTTTGGTAACCAATTGAGGAGGAGTCTGAACAGAGAGACTGAGAGACAGACAGACAGTTTCATATATTTAAGTTATTTTTAAGGCAACAAAATATAAAAACAAGACATATGAAAGTGTATTTTTTGAATTTGACTTTCAAAAACCTCTTTATATGACACCGAATAAGTTTATGAGAGGAAAAGGAAATGTTTAAAGGAATGCATTCATTTTATGCCTTAAGAAATAACATTAATTAAATGAAAGTAAAAAAGCGGTAAATTTAAAATGTTTATGAATCACAAATTAAACACATTTTTGTTGATTTAATCGCTAAAAAAGATTTAATTCTTTTAAATTGGTTTTTATTGCAGGAAATAGTGTTAAAATAGAGATAAAAGGAATCTTATGTTTCAACCAGGAGAAAAAATAAATAAAGGAAGAAAATCTTAATGTAATTTGAAATTACATTAAAAAAATCTCGATATGTGTGCATATGTAATCATAGTAAATAATTTATGGCAAACACACACACACACACACGCACACTTATATATTTCCTGGAAAATAACATTTTCCTGAGGTTTCCTTAAAAGTAGATTCCATGTAAAGATAAAACAAATAAAAATGATACATTTAGTTGTTAAAAAAAACTGAGGAAATAAATATGTGAATAAAGCGATATGTATGGGAGCTACCACAATTCCTGCAACAATATTTTCTTAAAAAAATTATCTCGTTTTAGGATGCGAATTGGTTATTTAGGGACATCAGAATTCAGAGTGGAGTAAAATCCTTTTTTTTTTTTTTGGAAATGTAACTTTTGCATGAAATTAAAGTTAATGATATCAGAGGAGTGTGATATTATATTTCTCGGAGTTTGGACCTCATGTAGGGGTTATATGTGAGAAGTTGAAATGGTGCAAAAAAAAACCATGAAAAATAGCAAAATTTTATTAGAAAAACGCCAGTTTAATTGGGATTTTCATAGTTTTTAAAAATTTTGAACCTTTGGTGACCCCTCCATTCACGTTTTAATAGTGTTTTCTGTCACTTTGTTCGAACAGGTAGTCCATCTCCGTTTAAAATCTACACTTTTGAACACCTTTTTGTGCTCTCTAATTCTCTTTTAACTGGCTTTAGCTCTGGACATTTTTAAGGATTTGCCTCCCTTAGTGCAAAAACCACATTATTGTTTTTGTACCAAATAAGGGTTTATTTACCGTAATGACAGAAAGACAAATATAACCAAAAATAAGTGGACACATGCCAAAGTCTTATGAATGGAAACAATATTTTTTGTAATTATTCCTTGATGTAAATTTCGGTATTAATAGAGCCAGTTGTGTGAAGTGATTGACCTCTTTTGCCGCAACTGAATATTGCTTACCATACCAATAACTTTTTGGGAAATTTGAGTTGCTTTTGGGTCCTAAACAGAAGAAGCACACAATTTTTGACCAAGAAGTTGAAAAAAAATCTACAGAACAAGAAAACTTGACTTCAATTTCGTTGTGTTTTTTTGTCCTATAAATTTTCAGCAGCGTTCTGTAAAAAACTGTGGGCCCCTTTTCTACTGGATGTGATGTGAACTCTTCAGCAAATGTTTTCTATTTTTGGGCTTTAGCAATATCATGTGGACCATTTCTTCTACCTCAATCCGGTTTTCTATCAACGGACAAGTTCTCCTGGTAAAGTTCAAAAACATCACGCCTGTAACAACAAAGGCATCTCCAAAATACTTCTTCTATAACCATGTGAAATTTCATCAAGATATCTCAAATGGTTCGAAAGTTATAGAACAATTTTAAAAAAATCGAAAATACTTCACCTCCCACCAAGTGAATTTTCAAATTTTTTAGTAAAAATTAAAAGTGATCACAATTTAGAACAGTTTTATAATTTATTTCATCTTCCCATTAACAACTTACAGTTGTGTAGGGTATTAAATTAACAAAAGAAAAAAAAATACTTTCACAAATCTTCATAATGTTTGAAGAGCAACAACTAATTTTCAAAATTTAATTTTATGCTTAAATGCATTAAATAAGAAATCTTATTTCAACTTAAACCCGCAAAACAACAACTACAACAATAAACACAAATACACCAACAACGCAATCAAGCGCAAAGATGTCAGGTGTTGTATTTGTGTGTCTTTTATGTGAAAACTTTAATCCAGCATGGAAGGAGATGGTAATAAATGGGGAGGAAGTTGTAACTTTATATATGTGTGTATGTGAGTGTGTAGGTGTTTAAACACATACGCGTGTACATACATTTATTTAATGTTTTTTACTCGAGTACTGTAATTGTAAATACATGTAAGACGGGTTAAAGTCATGTATGTGAAAGGTCGGTATGTGGTCGTAATGTTGCGGCCATTTTAACAGGCTTTTTACAAAGTCAGCAACTCAATTAATTTTGAACCGAAAAAAGAAAAAAATAAGTACAAGAAAACATGAAATTATGTGACGAATTAGGTGATTTATTATTCACGCTTAAGCAATTTGTGCATAAAATTTTAGAAAATAAATTAATTGTATTTTGCTATAATTCAATCAATTTGACTAGAACTGGACTAGAATCTAAACAAAAAACAAAAAATTGAATTAGAATCAGAAATAGAATCTGAACTGGAAGCTGAACTAGAGTCTGAAATGGAACCTGAACTAGAATCTAAACTGGAAGCTGAACTAGAATCTGAACTAGAATCTAAACTTGAACTAAAATCTGAACTAGAATCAAAAATAGAATCTAAACTGGAAGCTGAACTAGAATCTAAACCTGAACCAGAATTTGAACTAGAATCTGGACCAGATTAAGAACTGAACATGAACTAAATTATTCTGAATTTCTGTAACTTCTGAAAAAGCAATAATTTCTTGCTGCAAGTAAACTTAACTTTATGGATTTTTGGCTATAAAAATATGTTTCTCTTGGAGCATAATTGTCACTCCATAAAATGTTTGCTAAAATTTTATTTTAAGAACATTTTCCGCTCAAATGCCTGAGGATGATGATCTTTAACTCCGATTGTAAAATTTTTACTTTTTTATTTGTATAAACTTTTTGAAATAAACGTATTATGGACTACGTGAGCAATAAAAAAGGATGTCAAAAATCGGTTATTTTTGCAAACAATTTTTTATGTGATTTTCTTTCCAAATCAAAAGTGGAACAAATAAGACAAATTAATGAAGCTTTAACGTTATTGGTGTTTTGTGGTTTGAGAGAGAAAAATGAATTTAATGCATAAATAGAGAATTTGAAATTATTTTCAATCACAGTGTTTCAAAGGAAAAATAAATAAGGATGATATGTAAAACTAGCCAGACGTCAGCTGAGTCTTTCAACATACTTTAAAGTTGGCATAGGAATCAGTATCATTTTCTGAGTTTATCTAAAGTTATCAGTTCGACGGAATGATTTTTTGTGAATTTTCGAAAAATCAACAAATTAGAGATATTCAAATTTGGATACTTCCCAGTACGCTCCTAACAATCTGAGGACCTGTTATCTTCCAAATCATTTCGAAAACACTTTAATTATAAACATATTTAAAATTTTATTAAGATTTATCGAATGCCACAAAAGGTACAGTATTAAAAATATTTTGGAGACTCTATGGGACGTTAAGGTATTATTTCTATTCAAAAAATTGAAATTGGTGATGATGGTATAAATGTTTCTCCCGGAATGGGGATTTAAGGTCACAATTGTCCTAAATATAAAACGATTTTAAATAAAATTTGGCACATACTAGTTTCATGATATTCAAAATCGATTTGCCAAATTCCGGGAGGATCGGTTCATTATTTCTCATAGGTCCCGCACAACCCCAAAAATATCTTAGACACAAACCAAAAAAAAAAATACGATTGACTTTTCATTTCTTCCACAATCGAGACGACAAAATTGTCTAACAGAATAAGAGTATTAAAAATATTTTGGAGACTCTCCGAGACGTTAAAGGATTAGATCCATTAAATTTTCAGAAAACTATAAGAATGAAATTATTTTGCAAAATAGTATTTTCAAAGAAAGTTTTTTTTTGAAATTAAAAATATCACACATTTGGCTGTAAAAGAAACGTTGTCATTTCAAATAATTTTCGTTGTTTCATAATTGAACGATTCTTAAACAGAATTCTTAAATTAAACTTGAAAACCAAGACAAAACTACTTTTTCTAAAATTTTTTCTAAAACTTTCAAGTACTGAAACAAAACTTTTTGTGCCATTGAATTGTTTTCATTTTTTTTTTTTTTTTGTTAAAATTTAACCTTGAAACAACAACAAAAATAAACAAACTACAAATTCTAACAACTTTAAACAACAACAAAAATAAAGGTCACTTTTTCTCCCAAACACAAAGAGAAATTTCCATCAAAAATGTCAGCAAAAAATTGGAGTGTCGAAAAAAAAACAAATATTAACAATTTAAAGTTATAATGTAAACAACAAAAACAACATATAAATACACACACAACACAAATACATAAAAGGTGCATACAAATGCATTTGCATTGTATGTGAATTAATAATATCTTCACATGGCAACAGCTTCAATGATTTGCACTTTCATGGAATTACGAATGTTATGATGAACAATTCACTCGTATTGAAAAAATGATGTCAATTTGTCTGTGAATATTTAAAGAAAATGTAAATTTATTACTTTTTCTACGAAAACTTTAAGAAAAATTAAATTTTATGTATTTAAAATTTTTGAATGGAAATTAGAATCTGACTTTTTTTATTTTTTTATTTGGAAATGAAAAATGTTAAAATTTTATTGAGTCCTCCAGCAGTGTTATTTATTTTTATTGAACACCAACAAGAGCTCATTTAAGTTTATTAGTCTAAGTCAAAATCTGATTTGATTGGGTCTCACTTCATCACTATTTATTTAATATTTGCTTTGTCTTGGGGCTGCCCTTCCCCCTGATCCTATCCGTCCTGGATTTTTCCGAGTTATACAGTTCTTTGGAAAAATGATTGGGACGAAATTTTTAAACTTTCGCTTTAATATATAATATAGAGGATACCTTCCCCCCTAGATCCCAACGAAATTGTAAAAGCCTGTGTTACTTTCGGATATATTGGGATTATTCTACGAAAATTTTAACAAAAGTCCAGTAGTGCAGCTGTCTATGAGTCCCAAAGAAACGCAGTTTTATAGATTTATGATCCGAATTATATTTTGTTCGTTGTCTTCACAATTTTCCGAAAATTTTATTTCATTTAACCTCCACCTCTGTATGCAACGCTTAAACGAAATCATCTAAGATCCCATAATGTATATACATTGTTACATCAAATCCAAATTTTGAGCACGATTTAGTTTTATCCGTCGCTCCCATCCACAATTACTGACAGAACTCAATAAAATTTGGTCTGAATATTTCCTGAGAAGTTTCGGTTCAGTATTGTGTTTTAAAATATCTTATAAAATGCAAATCTTTTATGGTTTTTTCCAAAATTGTGGCCAATTTTATTTTCAGATTTTGGGAATCCCAAAATTTGTCTACTTTTCAAAAGTGTGTTATAATATTGATAATATAATTAGCGCTATTAATGTGTTGAATAAAATATTTGAAAAAAATCGGATAAAATTTGGACCCGCTACGGTATAAAAAAATCACCAGGAACGCTTAAAAAGTAAACGTTTCTTAAACTATAAAAATCGTTTAAATTGGTTCAAATATAAGGAATCTGAATAAAATATTGGATCCGAGGTGACCAAATTTGGGGTATTAAGCACCGACACCCGTTAGATAAAAAACAAGCTCAAACCTTAAATTCGCCTACAGTTTTACAAACACACTAATTTCCGATTCCGATTCCAATGGACCTGCCGTTCGGAAGTTACATATTTATTTATTTATTTATTTATTTATTTATTTATTTTCATTTCATTTTTAGTTCAAAACACTGTGCCTCATGTTCTAACATGTGTGTAAGAAGTTTTAACCTTTGACCTTAATCCAGCCTAAATTAGAGTTCCTCTACCTCTTCCAGATTTATTAGTAAAGATTTTATTTAGATAATTGCAACGGTTCAAAAGTTTTCCCAAAAACATTTTGGAACCACAGTGATCTGATAATAAAATCTCTTTATCGGTTTTCTATTTGAAATTAAATATGTTCTCCATGTTTTAAAACATGTCTCCTATTAAGTGTTTTTTTGCTCCATTATAAATATTCAACTTCAACAACAGATATTTGTCTATATAAAAATGTATGTTTTTGTTGTATAAAATCGAATAAAATCAATTATTATCAATTGTAATTATTTTATCTGTCAATTTTTTCTTTAATTGACAGAAAAAAATATTAAACAAACAAAAAACTTAAAAACAATTTAATACGTGACCACATTTTAAAAAATCTTCAATATTTGTCCAAAGCAAAATTACACCCGAAAAATAAAAATAATTTAAAAATAGAAAAATAAAATATTTTTATTTAATTTATGCATAAATAAATAGCGTCTACAATAATATTATTTTTATTATTTTAATTAAAATTGTGTTCGCAAAAAATTAAATACACACACACACACTCACAGTTGTGCCAAAACACTTTTTTGGGAAACAATTCAATAATCAGATGAATATTAAGTATTTTTGGGATGAAATTTTTTGGGTGCTTGTCAATTGATTTCGAAGAGCACACGGTCTTTATGGGTCCAACACACAGGGGTGGAGCGCAAAGTTAATTATAACTGGATATCGATTTTTTAAATCAACAAAATATCTGATAATATGCTGTTAGCTCACATTTAACAGGCCAATATTATCCACTGAACCACTTAATGTTCATTAATAAAATTTTAAGTGAAAAGTTCTAAACTGCTTTTCAAAGGTTTGAAAGAACCAAAGTTTTAGGTGGCAAAAAAGACACATGATGGATCTCCAAATTTGGTCACCTCGAGCATTAAAATGTTTTTAAACAGCCAGTTATATTCACGATTTAATTATATTATCCGCAAAAAGTTTTCAGACCAAATTAAAATAATCATTTTTGGATACAATTGTTTCAGGTTTTTTAAAATAAACTAAGAAATTTCAAAATTCTAAGATTTTTATTTCCAGCATAATTTGATGAAGTTTCTGAATATTTGAAAATTTTAATATAATAAAAAATTTTTTCTCAATGTAGAACTCAATTATTGAATTCGATAATGAAAAATCAAATTCGGAAAAACTCGTTTCAAATATGAATTTTTTTAGTGAATTATTTACTTATAAACAATTTGATCAGATACAGATTTTCGAAATATTCAATTAACATATGTGGATCTATAATACCGATATGTATATTTAACATAATAAATATACCACACAGAGAAAAAATGTTTGTAAATAAAAAAATTTGTTCATTCGCTTTGTGATGTTTTAGTAATAAGAATAGTTATAGTTAGCACAACAACAAATATTGTTATTCCAATAAAAAATATTGTTATTGTAATAAAAGTTTGTTTATTGGCATTTTGATTCTGCATCAATAAAAATAGTTATTGTTACCGCCACTAAATTTATTGTTATAACAATAAAAATTATTTTAATTTACATTATTTACACAGTTTGCCTAAAATATTGTTATCGCCACTAAAAATATGGTTATTCCATTAAAAAATATTGTTAGTTCAAAGAAAAATTGTTCGCATTATTTTGTTATTGAATGAAATATATTTCCGTATGCCTCTGGAAAATATCTAAAATATTATTGAAACGATTTTCATGTTTAGTAACGGTTCTACGAAAAAATTTCCAAAACATTTCAACCACAATTTATCAACATTTTTTTTATTTTATAATAATAATTTTATTCAACAACGAAATTGTTATCAAAATAAATAATCAACATAACATGTTGGTGACAACAATAAATATTTGGCGTGAATATATTTATGTTTGCGACGAACATATTGTGAAGTGACGTTTCCCTGCGTGTAGTTATGAATTTTTTTCTTAAGAAATAAAGAAAAAATGTTAAAATTGTCGAAATTCTGAGAGAGTCGACGGAGACAGTGATTCGACAAATGTCCTAAGACTTGTTTCACATGTATTTACGTTCGGAATTCTTTCAGAATTTAGGGAAGAAAGTTATAGCCCAAAGGAAAATATATAATTCCAAAGTGAAGAAATTTTACCACCCTTTTTGGGAAAAAGTAAAATTTTTTTTAAATTCAAAAAATATAGCTTATAATCGGTTCTACATCGGTACAACAACAAAAGTTTATAATCTTTTTCGAAATCTAGATAAAAAAGTAGGTGGATGATGTATTATATGTTCGCCTTTAAAAAGCATTCATATAAAATGTCCTTCCGGTTTACGATTTTAAGGTGGTAAATTTCACAATTCTAAATTAAGTACAGATAAATCTTGTACTTTTTCAAATCCACAATTGAGAATATCGGTCCACAAATGGCTCCCATACAGACCTTCTCTCGAAAATCATTCTCAGTTCATAAATCGTAAATAAATTTTAAGTATTTTGATACTGTACCATATATTTAAGATTTATACCTTATATAATAGTAAAAATACTATATTATACGAGGATCGGTTCATAATTTCCTCTCTTAAACTATCACAAATGAAATCAAGTTCTTGTATATGTGAGTATCATGTTTTCTTTTAAATAAGCACAAATTACAAAATCATTTTCTACGAGGGTCGTTTCATAATTCGTCATGTCTGGGTCATGCTATAGGGAATTTTATAGTGTATGTTAATGAACTCTTATACTCTTATTTAATTTTCGGTAACGTCATAAATGAATTTTGTGGATATTTTTTCTGAAATTCAATAATCGAGAAAATTTCAACCGTCATTCTTAGCCGCACTAAGAATGTGCGATAAAAAATATCAGTAGTTGCAGAATAATTTCAAAAGAAGAAAATTAAAGTCGGTCAAGCTTGACTATAGAAAAAACAGGAATCATCGATTTCTGCTTATAATTATGTGATTTAAACGATATATAAACACAACGTATATGTGAGATTTATGCTGAACTGGGACTTGTATGGGAACTACAATAAATTTTAGACCGATCCTCGTAAAATTTGACACATTGTTGAAGAATGTTTTAAAACAAAATTGTGCAAAATTTAAAAATTGTTTTATATTCACCAC
Source organism: Cochliomyia hominivorax (assembly GCA_004302925.2). NCBI lineage: Eukaryota > Metazoa > Arthropoda > Insecta > Diptera > Calliphoridae > Cochliomyia > Cochliomyia hominivorax. The sequence continues at coordinate 2,804,141 of PYHX02000495.1, forward strand.
TTTATGGGTTAAAAGAACCCCATTCCGGAGGGACATTTTTATGGGACCTATTAGAAAGAATGGACTGACAATCGCTTAATTCAATAGACGTCATTCATAGGCCAAAATTATCCTATGTGGTAAAATTCAACAATTTGTCTTAGAAAATGCGAGCTGAACTTTGATCGCAAGTTTAACAGTCAGACGGACGGACAGACAGAGTAATTTCCACTTGCGTATTCTAAGTCATACGATTTGAAAGCATTATTTTTTGTCCATTAAAATATCCTTACAAATGCATTATACTCCATTGTGTTGTAGACCACTGTTCATCACAAAAAAAAAGAAAACAAATTACTCATACGCATCGTTGGCTTTGCATTCAATCATTCATTCAGTATGGGAATTGAATTTTTATGCAACTGACTAAAACCAGATTTTGTTATTTTTGAAGAAGATATATGGCACAGTGTAACGTTGAAATAATGATTTTTTTAATTAAGAAAATTTGTTTTCCATTTTTGAGGTGAAAAACTGAAAATTCTTTAAAAATAATCTCTCGATAAGACAAAATGGCAGATGCCACAAACATATCAAACCATAAATTTTCTCAAATCAAACTAAGCGTTGTGTGTGTGTATGTTTGTGATTTTATTTACCAACATAATTTTGAAACCTGTAAATTACATTGGAGATTTTGAAGAGAAAAGAGAGAAACTGATGGCATAAAATTACATAAGAACAAGCAAATTTCATTTCATGTGTTTGACAAATTTATCACAACTGATTTGAATGAAACATGTTTTACATATTTTTATTTGATTTTGAAATTATGAAAAGAAATTTGCCTCAAAGGAAACTGAAACAGGCGGTTGCATTTTTCTCATTCATTTTCATTCTCATGTCATTTATTACTTACAAATGTCATTTGGAGTTATGGAATTTTGCTTCATTTTGAGTTTTCATAAATTTTCTTGATTTGATTAATCTTTTTGTCAGAATAGAAAAATTGTATAGAAAAATTTTCACAAATTTAATCATATTTTTTTGTTAATTCTAAGAAAATAATTTCTAAGATTTTAAAATTTTACTTTGATAAATCGACATTCTAAAAATAAAATTCGATTGAAAAGAAACGCGATTTTATAGAATGAAAAAAATCCAATTTTATTTGACAGACACAAATAACAGCATAAAAAATAGGAGACATCAAAACCACAATTTAACCATAATAACAACAAAAACACACCATTAGATCCTGATAGGAACCCTGTAGTTTTGGAAGAAAAATGTTAAACGTTTAATACACAAACGATTTCTTCCTGCTCGCATCAATTTTGCATTATTTTCATTAATTGAAATACACTGGTGCATATTGCTATAAACGCACATAACTTTTTTTTAACATTTATGAAATTTGAAATTCAAAACAATTTTAAAACTTTAGATTTCGCATCTGTTGAAAATGCTACCACGTTTAGACATCCGAACATAGTTTGGCATCAAATCGTGCCAATATTATAAGTCAGGACCGTCCAAATTCAATTTTATTCCTCGGGAAATAGAATATTTAGAAGTCACGGGAAGATTAACTTTTCTCTTTATTTGTGTAGAATTGAGTTCGTTGTTGAATCTTGTTTTAAAATACTTAATTTCCTATTTCTCTTGGTTGATTCCTGAACACTATTATTCTGTACTTTCTTAACAAAAATAACGCACCTCACTTTCGCAAAGTTTAATTTTACGACCAAATTCCCTATTGGAACATCTTTGATCTTGTAAAAATTTAAATTGGATATTTTGTTCATCGGACAAAAAACACGGTAAAATTAAAAAAATAATCTGAAATTTTTAATAATTTATTTATGATATTTTTTTTAAACAATTTTCACGTCTGCGTGTATAGAAATATTCCACAAAAAATAACACCAAGAACATTCATCACATGAACGAAGCACAATAAACCTAAGAAAATATATTGTTTAACTTTACTTTCGGAAAAGAATAACAAAGATAAAATAAAAAAAGAGAAAAAATAAACACGTTTATACGAATGTGCATCAGTGTAGGAACTTGATAAAAAAGAAAATTAAAAAAGATTCCCACTTTTGCATACTGAAATACCCAAAATTTCAATCCGTGTAAATAATTTTTAAAAATTGGACTTTTTTCATTAAAGTGATCGCACTGTCATTATAAGGACCGATCGGCTGAAATATTTTATGACTTTTTAATTTACATATATACTAATGATCTTTGGGATTTGAGAACTTAACAAGAATTTATAAATTTTTTGTCAAAATGGAGTAAATATGAATTGGGCTTTTGGAGAAGTATTTCCAGAAATCCATTAAAATTTATTTTGCACGCCTTGTCCATAAGATTTCTTTAAAGAAATTAACATAAAGTTTAGAACTTAAAAATGGTTCTATCAAATCAAACGCCAAACCCCCACCCCCTTCACAAAAAAAAGATAGGATCCTGTGGAACATTAACCATTAAGTTCACAAAGTCCAACTTTAAACTTGTTTATACCTTGGCTGCGGGAAACAGGACTAGCCGTCCGGAAATAACTGTTTTATTTCGATCTTTTATATGAAACAGGGAAGGAAAAGGGCGAGTATCATCACGAGACAACTGCATATTTGTCAGAAATTACTTGACCCATTTTGTCACATAATATTAGATTCACTTTCCAAACTGTGAGATATTTTCATAAATTATCAATGTATATGTATTTGAAAGTGTAAAATTGTTGAGATACTTATTTATGTACCCACCCACTTTTAAGATGACGACGGCGATATGAAACTAATAAAAAAATGTGCATAAAATGCAAATCAAGTAAAATACGATTTGATGTTTTAGCCAACGGCTGATTGTAAGAGTTTGTTAGATGTATCATGATTGTTGCTTATTTGGCCTCAACAGGAATATAATGCTACTACTGCAAATAAAAGGGTGCTCCCAACGAAATGCATAATATTTATTGACACTTCTAGAAGTGATCAAAAGAGACAGTTGACCTTTGTGTAAATTCAAATTTTTTAAACTTTCATTAATGATGATCGTGAGATGATGATCGTGAGATGTTAATTGTCATCGTGCATTTTGGTTGCACCACCTCTTTACCACTAATGCTATTGTCACCTCAAAAGTTTCTATGAAAACAAGTATTATTGCAGCGACAACTATAACAAATACAACAACAATAACAACAACATTTCATTTAACAATTGTTAGTATTTCTATATTAAAATATGCCTGTGGGAGAAACTCTAATAGGGGCATTCACAAAGTCCATAAAAAACAAACTAATAAAATTAAATTCTTAATAACTTTTTAAAATCTTCAAACTAAATTTGTGATTATTAAATTAACACAAACTTTTAGAAATTATTATTGTTTTAATTTAATGTTTTCTTAAAAAATGAACCTCCCTAATATTTTCTAATAATACTGAAAATAAATTTACATATTTTGTTGTAGAAATTACATTTGCATTTCAAGAATTATCAACTGAATTGTTTTATTTTCATCATGATTGTATTTCTGACATCAATTGTAGTGTTATGAGGAATACAACTAAGGAACAGGGAAACAGACACATGCACACAAACACACACATATATATATACACAAAGAGAAGTGATAATATTTTCATTTGTCATTTTGGCAATTATGCCAACTACAAATTGTTGAAATGATTTCAGCAAAAAAAAATAACATGAATAAATTTGTAAATTATTTGTAGCAACTAAATATAAAATAAAAAAATAATAAAATATACATTCATATAATACATACACACATACATACACTCACTTACATACATATAAATATGTATGAAGCCATAACAAAATAAATATTAAGTTTAATTTTGTGGTAAAAATAAATTTATATGAATTTTAACTAAATCAAATGAATTTTATTTTTTACAAAAAATAAATTTTATGAAATAAAATGTAAATTTTGTGGGGACTAAATGTAAACAAGACATGATTAAAGACCGAACCTAATACCCTACACTACGTACATTAAATAGGAGTTATGTTAAATACCGAAACGATCCTCGTATAATTTAATTATGTGACTTTTTTAAACATTTTAGCGATTCCCACTTTTCCATGCGGAAATACCCAAAATCTCATTTAATTATATTTGAAATTATTTCCTTTTTTTAATTTCATTACTGGCTGTTTACCTTACATATGAAACTTTACATTGAGAAAAATATTAAAATGATTCCAGCTTTGTGACTTAAGAACTTAAGAAGTGAATTTATGATTTTTTTTTTTCAAAAATTGACCAAATTGATTCATAAACGAATTTTTGTCAGTCTTTCCCAATCAACATACCCAGGATACCCAAATTTGGAAAGTCACTGACTTAGCCTCTTCACAGACTCCTTCAATAAAGTTAAAAACACTTCAGTTCTAAACATATGAAATTTTATTAAAATAATTTTTAAAGTTCAAAGTTTTAAGAATTATTTCTAATAAAGCCGATTTGTACACATTGTGGAGTGCAGATATAGATCCAATTCAACAGTACACAGTGGAGAGATCTGTAACTTTTGAAGGGTTAAATGAATGAAAATTAACATAATGTTAGCAGAGGATCGTATATAAAAATCTGACTTAATTACGTTCCAGAACTATTATTATGCGAAATTTATTTTATGATAAAAATATTTACGATATTAAGAAAAAACGCGTTTTAAAGATTTAAAAAATTGAATTGCAAAAAAAATAATAAAAAAAGACATCCGTCATAAATTTTTTGGAAATGTTGATCTTGTAATACAAACTCAAAGTCTGCTAAAATTATTGACAAAAAAACTCTTCCAAAAATTCAAATTTTGGAATTTTAAGAATCGCAAATAGAATCAAATTTGAGGAGGTCAGTATATTTTCAAAAAAGTAAATAAAGAAAAAAATAATAAAAAATAAATGAAATAAAATTTTTGGCCAAAAAATAGTACTTTTATTAATTCTCAAGTCAAAAATTAATTAGTTTTCAAAACTTTGACAAATATTTTTGTTTTAAAACTGAGTAAATAATTTGAACCAGATCGCAGCAATAATTTCGGAAACACATTAATCAAGATCTTGCAAAATTTTAAAAATCGAATTAAAAAAAACCCGTTAACAATAAGAGATAAATGACACATGTACACATGTTTTTTAAAGCTCTCATTAAGGGCAATATTTATGTTTAATTCGACATGCATAACTTCGCCCACGATCCCAATTAGAACTGAAACCAAACCACAAAATTAACATATATATTTGCGAAGAATTCATACTCCCTTACATCTACAGGCCAGAAGGATCCCTTAAAGGATCTTCTCCTTTTTTCTTTCCTTTTCAAATCACCATCAATTGGGTTGAAAATTTCTAGCGAAGCGAAGCGCTCTTTACTGAACTGATCGCAGATTTGTTTTTTTTTAATATAAGTGAATTCGTAACATACAGTATTGATATTTCCTTTTACTGCTCCTATATAGTTTAAGTTTAAGTCTAAACTCTTGTCATTTTCATTCATTAAATTATTCCACATGTAATTATTGTCTTGAACAGCCCATTACCCACTAGATAATATTCCCTTTATCGATGTACTTTAGTTCAACTGAGCAGCTGTGCTCCTCATGCAGATATTGTGGGGATGGATTGTCTCCATATTAACTTAAGTAGTTAAGGATCCCAAAATATATTTTTTATTTTAAAGTAAATTTTTCTAATAATTTTCTTTGATTTCTATCTTCACATCAATTAATTCGCATACATCAATTCCGTTTTCATTTAAAACGAATTCAAAATCTAAAAAGCACAACACCCTCTGACCTTATAAATATGTTACCACACTTGAATGCTTTTGAATTCCCCATTATAGAGATTTCATTTGACCGAATTCACACAAACCATTCTTCACAAGATTTTTGTGTTGGTGCCCACTGAGCGTAGGCTTCTGCCAACAATCGGTTGCTTCACATCAAATTTCCCTATTTTATTTTAAAAACCACTGTACCAACTCAAAGTAAATTTCCATTTAACTGTTAAACAAATTTAATTATAATTAATTTTATCACCTCTTAAGTTTATTCTCCTCAAAAAAAAGTGATAAACTAATTTATTATAAAAATACCTTCAAATAAAAACACACACTCACACACACACAATAGTTTATCTGATTAAAAGAAATCATACAAAATCATGATACGTGTTTTAATAATAATAAAAAAAGAGAGAAAAGAAAAACTAAATAAATTCAAGAATAAATATATATTATTTTCTCTCTATCACTTCACTTCTTTTTTATCCAACAGACAAAGTGCAAATTTAACGACATTTTCTTGTTCAAACAAAACTAATACAAGGTTGAATTGTTACGCGTACTGATGGTACATTTCTCATCATTTCATACTCATACAATTCACAAACACACACATACAGACAGACATATACAGACATTGATACCAGCAAATATACAATACAGTAGAATACAATACCAGTACAAAACTACAGATAAATAAAACACGTTTCTCAATAACACATTCATTCATTCATTCATTCACTTCATTCCTTCAATTCATTCCTTCAATTCATATATTCGTTATTTCTTTCATTTTTGTTCTCTTTTATTGCTGCTGATGCTGATGCTGTTACTATTATTGTTGTTGTTATTGTAATTGTAAACAAAAAACTTTAATGCGTTTTTCTGTTCTCAACTCTACAACAAGTGAAAAAATGCACGGTGGTCAAAAACAGACAGTTCAAAAATGCGAAAATTAAAAAAAAGTCCAAAAAATTTTGGACTCCAGATTGGGATTTCCGAATTTTTCAAATTCTTAATAACTATAAGATTTTCTTATTAAAAATATTTTAAATATGTTTATCTCCACTAACCACTGTGCTGTTGCAGAACAATTGAAATGCAGCAAAACAAAATAAAAGGAAACGGAAATAGTTTTTCCTTTTTTTACTTTCTGTCTTGGTTTCGTTTAGTTTGGTATGTTTTTTTTACTACTTTTACTTACATGAAATTATATATATTTTTTATTCTTTTTAGGATCTTTTTTAACTGTAAATGCCATAACATTTGAAGGGCGAATTGGGTTCCATATACACGTTACTCTGGTAACAATGGGATTTAGTTTAATTTTTTTTTTTGTTATTCCAGCGTTGAGTTGCAACATGTTTCCCAACATAATTTAAGTTTAAATGTTTTCTGTTTTCAAGTTGGCTTTTTGCAAACGATTTTAAATGTTTTATTTGTTTTTCTTTTATAAACTTTACAATGAACAAGAGTTTTCTATTAAAAGAGTTAAAGAGAATCAAAAAATTCGCATAAGAAATATTCAATGAGAATTTGATTAATCATAAGTTAAATAATAAAATTTCAATAAAAATGATTCATGACGTATGAGTAATTTCAAATTTATTTATTTCCTTAAATATTCATCATACGTCAGCTGTGGATACAAATCGATTTTTTTAAATAATTCTGTAGTTTTAAAAGGCAAATTTCACATAGTTAGAGCTGAGATACTTTTAATTTGTTTTGGATGAGTACAAGCCTCTATCAGACCAGGGTCGTAGTCTGAGACCCTATAAAGTTAATAATTTTTAAATTCGCCCTTGTTGTGGCTTAATTTTACTACAGATGGCAAAGTGTATGAGAAATTTTCAGGAAATAATAAACTTCAATACAATTATTTGGTATGATTGATCATGGTTAATAATTGATACATAAATGTTATTAGAATGTTAAGGAGTGAGATCGAAAAAGTTCTTAACACACATTTTTCTTAAAACATGTCAGTCATTATGTCTTATGTCAAACAATTGAATTATTGAAATTGATTTCATCGAATCCCAACTTGGTCCTATAAAAAATGGCCAGGCATTTAAAAGTCCGCCTTTAAAACTGTGTCCACTTATTTTTGGCCTGACTTGGCATCTTGTCACTATGGCAGGCAAGTCCTTGAGTGAGACAAGAATGTGATATTTTACCAAGAGAAGAAAATTCTCCAAAATGCCAAAAGCTAAGACCAGTGGAGGTTCAAATTTAGTACATATTTTTTTACGATACTAAAACACATCCATAAGTAACCTTCACCAATCCTATAAATACTAACTAAAGCTTGGCTCCCTACTTAAACCTTTGCGCATATTTCTTGTAAATATGCGTTGCCATATCTTATGTAAAACCCGTGCAGCATTTGTTTAAATCGTTTTAATGAAATTCCTCATCTTGACATGTGGCTGAAAGAGGAAAGAGAAGGCTCGTTAAAGATCACGAGCATTCTGATATTAGTAGTTTCCTAATTTCTCTTCTTTAAGTTCATTATGAAAGTCACCAAAAGTGACTGGTTATGTGAAAAAGGCCTTAAAACTTTTTGCAATATTATAGGAAATTAACCTAAATTAAACTTGGAGGTGTGAATTTAAATCACAGTCCAGAATAATCATATTATGACCCAAACTTTCAACAATAATCACTCGTATCTAAAATCTTCATTTTTACTTTCACAACACCAACTTTTTATACTCTAAAACACCGCAAGTGGTTGGGGCAGATGTTTGTAACGGGCAGAAAAAAAGTCCAACTACCGTATATCGTTCGGCTCTGAATCACTTCCTGAGTCGATTTAACCATGTCCGTTCATCCTTCCTGTCCGCTTAAAGCTTGTTCGCAAAGCAGAGTTTGTAATTTTGCAGTTATCTTAATGAAATGATCATTGTTTTTTTGGCCCGAGGACGATGTCTATTAAAATTGGTTATAATCGGTCCATTATTTCATATAGCCCCCATATAAACGGAATGAGGCTTTTAACCTATAAAATTCCTATATATAAAGCGATTTTGACCAATGATATTATAATCATAAGAAAATCAAAATATACGAGGGCCGTTCATAAATTCTTTGTAACAGTTATTTTGCAACCATCAAAGTGGCGTAGGGTATTACATATTCGGGCTTGACTGAGTGTAGTATTTTGATCACTTAGTCATGGTAACAAGTGTTAAACGTCAAAAAATACATGTAAAAAATAATATTCATTTGTATATGTATGTGTCACTTATTCCCACACACATTCATTTGCACTTGACTCTTTTACAATAAATTTAAAAAATAATGAAGCATTGTAAATTGTAGCAAATACTTAGACATTCAGTCACTCACACATGTATTCACACAAACACAAACACACACACACACACACACTAACACATTCACTTATACACTCAACAAAAACAATTTGTCGTCAAATGAATGCAGTTAAAAAAAGGGGATGACAATAATTTTTTGTGACCAAATATGCGTGTGCGTTAAAAGTCAACTGGAGCCAAACGAACTCTTATTAAAATATTTTATTTCTTATTTCACTTCACTTATTATCCCGTTTGCCATGTCCCCACATAAGGACATGAATCAAAATAATACAAATAAACAAGAAAAACAAAGGAAAAGTGAGATGCGCTCTAGAAAAAAAGGGTGAAGGTTTCAAAATAATTTTTTAGCTCTAAAGGGTTCTACCAAAAGAGGAAATATTTTTATATTTCAAAATAGAATTTTGTACTGCAAAAATTTTATATATTTTAGTTACGCCCTTTTTATAATACAAATCAAAACCATATGTTTTATTCAGGAAATTTTAAGTGAATAAAAATGTATAATTCTTGTTATTTTGAAGAGTGAGTCCTTTAAAATAACATTAGAAAAAAATTTAAAGAAGATTGCTATGAAGGGATCTAATAATGTCAGGGTTAAAATACAAACAAATTTAAATAGAGAATTAAATATTTTAAAATAAAATAATAAATTATTTCGAATATGAATTCGAAATCATGAAAATAATAATAATAATAATAATAATAATAATAATAATAAAATAAACAAGCGCTTAAATTGAGTAATTTTAAGTTTTTTTTTTTTTTTTAATTGGAACCGTTGAATATTTTTTAACGGTTTATAAAAAACCTGCCTCAATACCTTGTAAAATTTTGAAAGTTGAATATTCGAAAACAAGTAGTTCTAGGGCAACAAGGTGATAACAACACCAGTAGGAATGCTACACTGAACCAAATGTCGTAGGTAAAATTAACAAAAAATTTTCGTAGAACATTAACGAAAAAAGGTGTTTAATAAACAGATTTTTATTCTAATTAACATAATTTTTCCTCAAATAGAAGATCTATTTTTTTTTCAAATTTTAATCAAAAAATTTTTTTAGTAAAAGATACTAAATTGAATAAAATTTCATTAATAAATTAACAAAAATATGTTATATCTACAGATATTTAGTAAAAAAGGCAGTAACGCGTAAAACACAAATTTATTCAATTCTACGTACTAAAATAATGCAAATTTGAATAAAATGTTTGCTAACTTAACTATTTTTTTCGTTAAATTTTTTTATATTTTCTTTGTAACATTAAATGAAAAATTACAAAAAAAAAATTAAACTGAATTTAAAAGAAAAATATTTTAAAGAACATTCTAATTAATATAATTGAAATTAAAGAAATATTTTGCATAAATTCATGAAAGATCAGCTGATCAAGAGACATGTAACTTTTCCTCAGAAATACCAGCCGGTAGGCTCTCCACCGTCCTTTGACATTGCACTATTTTTAGTTGTCTATTACATTTTCTACACTATTTAATTATTATCTAAAACTTGTTTTAACCCGGTACGCTTTGCTGAACAAAAATTCTTCTCAGTCGTAAATCACGAATGAAATTTCACAAATCGACGTGTATTAAAAAAAATGTAATTTGGACCAAATTCACGCTGTAATCAATATTTGCTTTGTATGGGGGCTACTTCTCCCCTGAACCTATCCGTCTTATATTTTGTCCAGTAAAACCGTTCCTTGAGGAAGTCACGGGGACCGAATTTGAAAACTCTCGTTACAGTTCTAAAAATATTTTATAATTGATATTTGCTTTGTTTGGAAAGTACTCCTTCTCTTGATCCTTAATAGTTTATGTGTTAATTTATTACAACAATTTAAAGTATTATTTCCTCAATTCAACTAAAATTTTATAAATTTGTCTGAAATTTGGTATTAAATTGAATAACATTCATCAATATAAAGACTTGTTTTGTCTATTTGAATAATGTATTATTCAAATTGGAATAATATTTATTCAAATTAACTCCATTTTTATTAACAGAATTCAACTAGTCATATTTCTTTTAAGTTTTTGGTTCAGTGTATATTCAGCCAAACAAAATTTCAAAATCCTCCATTACAAATGCGTATGAATTAAATATGTTATGTTTTGTACATACACACTCATACATGCACTTTAAGACATTTCTTTTCATTATATATATTTATTATTATTAATTTCTAAAAATTAATTCTGCCCCATTGTGAAATGATGACGATTTATGATCGAAATTTAAGAAATGTAAAAATTGGAACCAAATTTCAGTCAGTTTTTTTATTTATCGTATAATTTATTTAAATAAGTATTTGGTTTCATAGTAAAATCTAAAATTAAAATTTCTATTATAAATTTAATAAACAGCCAAACAATTTTATTTTCAGTGTAATTTAAATCTTTTTTAAATTCGAATTTTAATAAAATCTATTAAAATAAATTTATTACTATAAAACTTAAATTTAAATATGGATAAGAGTGTACTAAATGCAGAACTAAAGAAGATTCCCATTCCCATTTAGTACAGAGGAAAATAGTGGATTTGAAAGTTTAAAAATGTCCCTCCTTTTTGGAAAAAAAAATAAAAAATATATTTTTTACAAATGTGAATACCCGATATGTTGAAGTTTCAATTTGGCGACCCCTGAACCCACTGCCTGCTTCAAATCAATTAAAAACACCCAAAGAAGGTCTGTATGAAAATGCATTTAATAATATTCAATAATTCAAGATCCACGGAATTTGTTTTTTTCCAAAAGCACGAATAAAAATTTCAAACTTTTTGGTTTTATTTATATTTTTTCTTTCATCTGCCTGCATTTTTTATTCCACATAAAACCACGAATAGAAAATATTTTCTTTTGTATCCTCCTTCAATCCAAGTGATAAATAAATGTATATTAAATACATCATTGTGTTTAACGCATCTAGAAAAACTATTTAAAAAGTTTTAAAGAGTTAAATCTATAGAATTGTTGTTTCTGTATGACAATGTAACGTGACACTTTACTGTCACCAAATGTATTGTAAGGACTTTGAAGACTTTGTACGCACTAGCAATTGTTCCCCTACACTACAAAGTGGATAAAATGAAAAGCGTTAACCCATTTCATCGTCACTAGGATACATTAGCAGACAATAAAAGCGTACAAGTGTCTCATGTATCATTAAGAGATTAAAGATAAACTCCCAGGTGAAGGACGTATTAAATGGTTGTTTCGCAGATTACCCTACTGGATGAACTGGATATTGGAAAATCATAAAGAAAAGAAACGCAACAAGAAAAAAACTAAAGGAAAATAAATTTCTTTTATTTTTGAAATTAACTTCTTTAAATCGAGTTCTACAAGGACAACAATGAAGTGTCTGACAGATTTAAAGCAAAACATAACATGACACACTCTATCTTAATTGAAGGGGTTAAATAAAACACTCCTATATTTTACTAAAGTACAATCTGTATACCAAAAAACCGAAAAGAAAGAGAGAATCACAACAAAACTTTAGATTAATGTTTTTTTGAAGGCATAGACTTCTAAGATGGCTTAAAGCTTCCTAGTTTTTCTACAGTTTAAGCTCAAAGAAAATTATTTTTTTGTTTAGGTTTCGAACAGTGATTTCTAGAGTTAATTAAGGTTTTGTTTATGTTTTGAATACAAGAAAAATTTATCTTTCATTTAAAGACGTTAATTTTAAAAATAAAATAAATTAATTTTATGATTTATTGGAATCAAGACAAAAAAGAAATACATAAAATAGATGTAAATTTTTAAAGAAAATCTGTATTCGCATTTTTAAATTCCAAACTTTCGAGTTTAATTTAAATTCTTGGGGAATTTAAAAAAATATGATATGAATGAGTTATAATTTGAATTAATAACAAATAAATGTTTGAACAAATTTCAATATATTTATATAAAATTTGCTTAACAATGAATCAATAAAATTTTCAATAAATTCTTTTATTTTTTCTAACATCTGAATTCATGCTGAGTGACTAACAAAATTGTGTGTTTATATTCAATATTTTAATATTAAAAATGGATTTCAAAAAATAATATTAAATATTTCTTATTTTTTATAACAAACTTATTACCTGGTAATGATGAGATAAATATGCAGTTGTCATTAGCAAATATATTTTATTTTTATTTCGCAAATTTCTTTCTCAATTGCAGAAATTTTTTATTTGCATTTTCTTTATGTTAATTCTTTGTGTCTGAATAATTTGAAAAATTCTTAAAAATTCCTAAAAATTGTTTCTTAATTTATCTTTCCATAAATTCCCGAATTTTTTTCTCCTTTCAGTTCATCATTTATCTGCCAATCGCTTGCAACTTCCGTACATTGTTAACACACTCACACATTCTCACTTGTTTATTATTCAAATATAAATTTCAAAAAGAGAACAAAAACACACAAAACAAAAAAGATAATAAATCGTGATGAAAATTCATTTTATATACATCGAAATACTCGAAATAAAAAAAATAAAAAATAAATAAATAAAGTTAAAACAAACTAATAAAAAGATAAGACATGAAATATTAAAGTTGATAATGTAAAAATTATTAAAAATTTAAATCGAGTAAAATGTTTAATAAATATAAATAATTTTTTTAATTCAAAATTTCAATAAAAAACGAGTTAGAATCTATAGTCGGTCATGCCCAATACCCTTTTAATAGGGAACTGCTCTGCTATTATTATGATAAATTTAATGTTAATCCATCAACCGATCAAATGTTACAGGTTCATTAAAAAAATTCAGATAGAAAATTGTTTTACCAGTCACCCCATATTTTGTACCCACGTCGCCATTTTAAGTCGATCGAAACAAATTATATACTGTATTCTTCATGATTTCAAACCGACTTATTTGAACCCGAATTCAATTTCAAGTACTCATTTTGGTACTTTTTATAGCGTCACCACTTTAATTTCGATCAAACAAACTTGTGTCATTGTTAATGTTTCAGTGCTTTTTAATTTGATGATCTTTTGTATTAACTTTTGGAATTTCGGATCAATATCCTTTATAAAAACTAGCCCAAAGGACCAATGCGTTTGTTTCGATCGGTCTTAAATGACGACGACATAAATGAAAAACAAAAAGGGATATTTTTTAAGGACAATAAATAGATTAATTTTGAAAAATTAGGACAAATTATTTCATTCTAGGAAATTACTGGTAGAACTTTTTTGCGACCCCTCCAAAGGTGATAACTTAAACTAGAGCTATAAAAGTAAATGGCTACAAAGAGAGTTAAAAAGCAAGAAAGAATGCCATATTCGGCTATGACGAGTATAGCAATATCCTCCATCATAAAAGCCTAAGAAACAAATACATTATGTTTTGTACATGTAAATTAAAAGCACGTACACACTCACAAACGCATTATCTGAAAGTATTTCTTATATATATTTTTGGCTATAACTTTTTTTCTCCTGAACCGATTTTGACAATTTTAATTTGTCGATTTATAATTGATAATTTGAAGAAAGTTCTTCACTTTAATTTAGGTGTTGTCTCAGATATCGGTCTATATCTCTTAACATATTTGCTGCTTTTAAATAGGACACTTCTCAGGACTATAATAAATATTCAAACCAAATTTCATTTAACTCTGTTAATAATTGCGGATAACAACAGATAAACGGACAGGCAAACATAGCTAAATCGAGTCAGATTTTGAAGCCAGAATATATACATTATATATTATGGGGTCTTAGATGATTTGTTCTTAGCGTTACACACGAAATAACAAAGTTAATATCCTCTCTTCACCACTTGTGGTGAAAATAGTTATTTTATTTCATGTGTGTATGTATGTATGTATGTATGTATGTATGTATGTATGTATGTATGCATATATATGTATGTAATAATTAATAAATATTTATTTTCTCCTTCACTTTATTTCTTTTTAAGTAGAAAATGGACAAACAATTCCTCAATGCTAATTTTATAGTCATTTAAAATAGAAAAATAAATAAAATAGAATTTCTCTCTCTTCTTTTTGATTTTAAATGGAAAAAAAACTATAAAGATTTTAATAATACATATTCTTACTCTTGTGTTAATCATTAACTAATTAATTTTATAATTAATTTCTTTGCATAAAAGAAGGAGGCAAAGCAAATGAAATAATTACATTTGATTCATTAACACTTCTTGTTGTTTATTACATTTCCTCTTTAAGTAAAATGATGCCAAAAGGAATATATTCAAGATAATTTTTAAATAATGAATTTAGTTTCTCATACGAGGATAACAAAGAGTTAATAGAAAACAATTAATTAAGAATTAAAAACTGAAACCTTTTTAAAAAATAATCCCATAGTGCAAAACTTTTAAATTCGAAAATTTCTATTATAAAACTAAAACAGGTACAAGTTACCACATTGTTGGTAGTAAACGACCCTCGTATAAAAATATATTTTCTTATTTGTGCTTAAGTATGTTCTGATACTAACATATTTGTAGGATTTATGCATTTGAAAAAGACTTTCTCCGAGGGAATAATACGAAAGCTAGAAGAAATTATGGACCGGCCCTCGCAAAAGGATAGATTTTTTCTTATGAATCTGAAATTGGCCAAATATGAACAGAATACCAAGGAATTGTGAGAATGATATTGATAATGTTTATGTAAGAAATAATGAACCCCTCGCATAATTTGGCACATCATTTTAGAATATTCTTGTATTTATTTGTGTCACATTTTTTATATATTATATGTTTATAATTTTATATTCAGGACTTCTATGGTCCTAAAACCACATTACCGAAGGAACATTTGTACAGGGGCTCGATGAAATGATGAACCCATCATCACCAATTTCAATATGCATCGTCTTTGGGCCAGAATAATGGCACTTGTCAACTTTTATCATGAAATATTCAAAATTGCGACTTGCATTTCGCTCACTGTGTTTACGTGGACAACCAGGCAGGACGGACGGTCGGACGTCGGTAGTCAAAAGTAATTCTGAGTCGAACTTTACACCTACCAACACAAGTTAGGTGTTAAGTGTTGGTAGCCATATTTTTTCTAGCCGTTACAATCTTCTGCACAAACGCATAATACCCCAACAAACTATGATGGTGTAGGGTATAAATATAATAAATTTTTAAAATTTAATCGATTTAATTAAACTAAAATATTAAAAAAATCTCATTCTTTTTGGGTTAACTTATCATAATCATCGCTATCATATCACTTTAAATCAAGGTACGGTTTTTGGCTCTTTTTCTATTCTTCAAACTATCGGATCTTTCAAAGAGTTTAATTTTAATTAAAAAAAAGAGTTAAATTTTTTATCGCTCTTTGAACAAGAGTTTAATTCAAAAAATGATAAAAAGCAAAAAGATAAAAAAGGCTTTATCCTAAAATGTTTCTTTAGGATAAAGCAACAACAGTAAGTTTTTGTGTGCTTGTATATGCACATTTTTCTCTTTTTATTTTCAATAATTTCACAGTTTTGAGGAATAAAAAATTTACTTATTTTTTATTCTTCGCTTTACAAATAAAAAAATTATTTTTTTAATCTCCTCAAAGAAGAGTAAAACAAGATCATTTGAAAATGGAGACTTTGCTTCCAGTTTTTTCATATTCTGCTTTAAATACTTATATTTATATCGCTTTTATTTATATTCCTTATTTTTAGGTTGTTGTTATTTTTAATCCAACATCACTTGAATTGACCCTGAACAACAACAAATATTATTTATAACAGCTTGAGGGGATTATTGATTTGATATTAGTACAACAGTTTGATGGCACGGAGGTGTTTGAAATTTATTCACATCATTACAGTCACCTACACAAACACACATTTATAAATTTTTTGTATACTTGTGATATAAACAAAATTATTTAGATATTAAAAATTACACCCACACACACACACAAACGTGAGATTTTAATAACATTTAATGAAAATTATACTGATCTCTCTCTCCCTCCCTCGTTCTCTCCCTATCTCTCTCTGAGGTTTTGGCTTTAAGTACTTTCATTAATTAAAACACGGAATTAATAAATTAAATGTTATAAATTAAACGCATTTTTATTGTAAAGCAAATATTTACATAAATATATAATATTTAATGTTTGTATAATGTGTCCTCATTACCTAATAAGGCATAAATTAATCACTTTATTTTAAAACATATGGGTAATTCCATATATTTTTTAGATTTAATGAAATTAAAATATCAAGTCAAACATGTTCAGAGTACTAATTTTTCAGATTTAAGCTTTTAAAGAGATTTCAATAAATGCTTCCTTACGGTTATTTTGTGAACCGATCTTCAACATGTCTATTTGAACCCATACAAAATATATTTGCGTCAAAACTTAAACATTCACTGAAAATTACCGATTTCAATAGACTTTGACACAAAATAGTATTATATACCAAATTTTTGCAAGAAATTTTTGGGATGTTGCGACATAAAAAAGCGTTCACAACGTTTGGAAATAATTGCGCAACTTAGGAACTAATAAACATTTTTAGAATAAATTTCATATAATCAGTCTTGGATGCTTTACAATTGATTTGCAAGATCACAAGTACTAAGTGGGTTCAAGGGACGAGAGTTTAATTTTCAAAGTATCTGAAGTTTTTGAGTGAATTTTCCAATTGGCTAAGCTGCGACATTTTTGGCTCTTTTTCCAGAAATAAAAAGGGGACATTTTTGTTGACTGTTTTGGACGTTTGACTATTTGAACACAGCGGCTTCGGCAGACTTTTTTTAACACATCAACTCCAGTTGAATGTAACTCCGAAAAAACTACATTAGTATTCATACCTTTGCATTTAATAATAACATATCCAGAGATACCAGATTCATTAACTGTTCTCCAGACAGTTTTAGAAATCAATTCCTGAACCGTTAACTAGCCAATACTGGGAGCCTGCAATCCATTTTATTTTTTTAAGAGGCCGTATTGTTACTTAAAGTTTGTGAATACCATAAGTTTACCCTGGACGCGACTGAAGTACCTTAGCAGACGATAGAACCACACTGTAATTATTATCCAAAATATGTAGAATATCTCTAACAGTTTAAGAGATACTTAAGGCAAAATAAAATTGTTAATATTTTTTGGTTTTTTGAACTTGCTGATCTAAAGCAATTTTTAAGATATTGCCTATCTCTACGTATCCGATAAAAGTTATATTATTTTGAAAAAATATATAGAATAATTTTTTCCAAATATGTGGTAAACCACTTTTTTTCTGGACCATAATTTCTTCTATTTAATTTTGATAAAATTTAGGAGAAATACTTTTTTCTCCTTCAATTTTATAAAAAAATAATTTTCGGATCGAGATTTCTCCGACTTGGAATTTTGAGTATTTTGGAACCATAAAGTGGGAATCTGTTAATATTCTTATATAAAGGACAAACTTGACTATGTTTTACTATACTTTCGCGAAAAAAACTTTAATCGTATAGAATTTATAAAAATCAGAATGTTTTACCAAAAATTAAAATTAAAATCTTTGGATTCTGTAGTGACGATAAGTCAAAGTATATCGAATGTACTGTTCAAAATTCACAGATAATTATAATTTTGCCCTTGACACTCCACCACATTAGGCGGCATTCAACAGATCATATTCAGTTTATATTGGCGCAAAGAGTCAATTAAGTGTCTGTCAAAAAATCTCTCCTAAACCCCAAAAAAGTAAAATAATATTGGAATACCCCATATATCTTTGTAATATTTTTCATATCATTTATAAAATTATTCTTTTTTAAAATTTTTTAACATGATTTTTTTTCAAATATTAAAATCGACTTCTTTAATTAATCAAACACCTCTGGTACTTCCAGCGTCACTTAAAATATTCCACAAGTGAATGGAAAAAAAATATAAATTTTTTATAATTTCTTTCTTCCCCCTCTATTCTCTAGTCTTTGTAAAAATAGAAGAAAAGAAACCTTCAAGGGATTAATTGGAAAATATTAAAAATTTATTTTTTGAGATGAGAAAATTTAAATAAATAATTGAATTTTAATTAAGAAAAGACGAAGGGAGTGAGAGTGAAATGAGAGGAAACTAATTTCCAGCAACAGAGAAAAGAAAAATTATAACTTTACAAAATCGATATGGAAATTAAGTTTTAGATTAAGTTTTGCTCCAAAATGTAAATATTCAATTAAAAATAATTTTATTTTTAATTAGAAAAAAAAGACGAATATTGTTAAAACAGATTAAACAAGATTTAGAAGAAATCTGATTATTTGACTTATTCAGGCGATCAAATGTACTTGGTACTATAATATAGTACTAAGTACATTTAGTACATAAAGTGGAATACTTGTATAGACGCAGAAATGAAAATTGCTTTTGAAAAATTAAAAATATTAATACTTTATAAATAAAACGCAGATATAAAACGTGATGCATTTTCCTATAAAAATTTAAATTTTCCTACTTTTCGTAATTTATTGTGTTCTCAACCAAGAGGAAATTTTAAGAGAGTCATCACACGTTCTATTTAATATTTTAAACGGTACAAAAAGTTTGCAAAGCTTTGAAAGATCTGTTAAACCGTTTAAATGTGATTAAACCGGTACCGAAAAATTGTCCGTTGACTATTCATGTAGCGACTCAAAGACTTTATAGTGTGTCCACTATAAATATACAAGTGGCACACTTTGTACATAAAGTGGAATACTTGTAGAGACGCAGAAATGAAATTGGGCTTTTGAAAGAAAATTAGAAGAATAAAAAAAATGTGGTTATCCTGGACAACCTAGCAAAGTGTTTCCAAAAAAGGTTCAAAATTTCATAATTAGTGATTAAAACTATAATTAAAGTTTAGTTTAAATTATGTTTAAATTACGTATATTATTCTGTCGTTTATTTTTTAATTATTTAATAAAGTTATGTGCCTTTATAGAAATATGCACAAGTGTACATGTTAGTGATGATGTTAGGTCAAAACTTACATTTGTGAAGTAAATGTAATTTAATTAAATATTCTATCTTTTAAAAGTTAAAATACAAAATCTCTAAAACACTTGTTGATTTTTTTAATAAACAACTTAAAAATTCAATTTACAATCATTCGGCCCTCAAATGACACAAAATGTGACAGTAAAATTTTCCAAATCAACCATAAACAATGACAAGTGACAAAAAAACAAATAAAGTGAGTAAAGTATTAATTACAAATATTTGGTATTTATGCCAGAGTGACTGGTAATCAATGACAACTAAACACTAATGAGTGCTGGTGATCACGTTCACATAACGCAGAAAAAGTTAAAAACCAATTAACAGCAAAAACAAAAGTTTCATATTGTTGTTGAGTTATAATATTTTAATCGTTTTTACTTATTTGTCAAACAGAAATTGACATAAATTCCAAACAAATAATTTGTTGGTGGAAGTAAATTATTGGAATATTTTTTTATTCCTTTTTTGCCAGATAAAACTGAAATATTTGAGAAAAAATTTATGGTGAAAAAGAAACCAAAAAAATGTGGCACAAAATGAATCAAAAGCCAATGGAAAACTTTATTTAGCCTCACTCACGCCCACTTGTACTTTAAAGGCTTTATTTTCTTTTGTAAGAGGAAAAGTAGTAAAAAAAGTTATCTTTCTCCAGAAACGACTTTTAACCTCTAAGAAATTCTTTTTGGGTTTAATTTTCGTTCCTTTTTTTTGTTTTTTTGTTTTGCTTTTATTCTTTTTTGGCAAAAGCATTTAAGTAAGTAAATAAATTATGACTTTAACACCCACTTTTTGCTTCAGACTTACATTCCCATACATTTTTTGCTACATCAACAATGATCCTTAATACACATACATTCTCATCTTTAACTATAAACACGCACATTTTACACATACTTAAATATTTATATGTGTGTGTGTATATGTATTTGTGTATTGTTTGGAGATAATGGCTAAAATCCTTAACACATACTTTGATATTTATACACATTATGTGTGTATGTGATTTTCATTATAAATACAAAAAAATGAACCAGAAATACTGAGAAATGGCATGAGATAAATAAAATCCTTTTTTATTTTATTGAAATTGTTTCTTATTTTTTCTTTCTCTCTCCTCTTTTTTTCTTTTGGTGCCAAAAACTGTTAAGCTGTTTGTTTAACATGATAACTGTAAATAACCTTGAACATATTCAGTTCATTTGTTCCTTTTTAAAAAAGAGTGCGTGCATGAGTTGTGTGTCTGGGCATAAATATTTTGTAATTTTTTGTCATTTAAATATATGCACACACAAACACACACACATACACTTACATTTATTCAGTTTTTTTGATACTTTAATAATTTTGCGTGCCAAATTTTTTATAATCTTTAGCATTGAGGCTGTTTTAAAATTATCCTTTTTTATTGTTCAAATATTTCACAAGGATATGAAAATCCTTGTGAAATATCTTTTTAAAATTAAAAAAAAAATAATTATTTTGTAAAAATGAGTTATAGTAAAAATATATTTAAGCTGAGCTTGAGCTATAATTTTCCTCCTGAAAAGTTTTCTTCGCAATAATAAAACAAACTGAAAAATGTTTAATTATGCTTCATTGTTAAAAAAATGTTAATTCAACATTGTTTCATAATAAATACAATTTTTTGAGAATTTTGTTTCTTGAAATTTTGACTACTTAAATTCATTTAAAAAAATTTCATTGTAAAAAAATATCGAAAGATTCTAATATGTACAAGATTAAGGAGTCAGATTTAAAAATTCTTAACATACATATACATAATTAATAGCGAAACCCTTTTACATACATTTTAATTTTTTATTTGTTTGAAATTATTATGACAATAAAAATATATTTTTAAAGTTATAATCACTTTTATAGTGCTTTCTGTCACTTTGCCATCGCCATTAAAAAGCTACCACACTTTTTGTGCGCTTCAATTATATTTGAACCAGAACAAAATATCTTCCCACTGGCATCAACTCCGGGCAATTTGGAGTTTTCTCTCTCTTGGCACAAATACTACATTATTGTTATTCAAGGGCTCGTCAAGTCACGCCAAAAATAAGTGAACACATTATAAAGTTTTATGAACAAAGGCAGTCTTATTTATTATAGAGCCGAATATGATTTACTTCTTTTGACGAAAGTGCTTAAAACTTCCCAAAACAAGAATTTTCAGGGAAATTTTAACAGCTTTTGGGTCCAAAGCTTTTCTTTGACGAAGAAGTTGCGAAAAAAGTTCCTGTCAGAAAATGGCCACATCCGATGTTTTATCTCAGGTCTAGGAGAAGTGGTATTAACCCGGCTCATTCTGGTAAACATACGGGGAATTAAGTATTAAAGATGAACCTAACTCTTTATTCCCAATGTTCTACCGTCTTCCTGGAATCCTGGATTAGCCTTCTATATTTGGGATTTTAAGTTTAAAATTTTCTCAAAAATTTCCATCAAAACTCGCTCTGTTAAATATTCTGGCTATGGACTGCGTTAACTGGAGGTACTGACCACCATTTCCACTTGGATTCAGCAGCCCATATTGTCCACTTTTCCTGTTATCTCTATTATTTGTCAGTATCCTAATTTTGCATTGTTTAACAGAGCTCTGTTAACTCGTTTACAGAGCCCTGTTAATTGGTTAACAGAGCGCTGTTAAGTGAAAAGGTTTAGACACAATTACGCGAGTTTACCAACTTTAAAGCTTCATCCTCCACTGCCTGATCTCATTGAGAATATAAGCTCCTGCTTATCTAATGACAAACACCACGAGAATGTCCATATGAAATTTTGTTAAAAATAGTGGGCAAAAGTTTTAAAGTTATAGAATTATTTTCAGTAAATTGGGCGTAATAAGAATGTATTTACACTGAACGTATTAGTAATAAAGTATTTATTACTCATACGCTGCGTATTGAATTTTCTTTCTAATTCCATTTCCACAATATTTAAATTAATTCTCAATTCACCCACTTAAATCTGAACACAACCCAACCACTTTGTTTTACCAAAAATAGACAGGTAAAGTCTCTGTTTCAGCAACATGTTTATTTTTCCTGCCCAGAAATAGGAAATTTTATTTATATTCATTATATACATACATATGTATGTATGTATGTATGTATGTATGTATGTATGTATGTATGTATGTATGTATGTATGTATGTGAGTAAAACTATTTGTATATTTTACTTAATTTAGACGTTTGTTTTATTTATTTTTTTCATAGTTATTTTTATTTCTATTTGTTGACTTTTTGTGTCTCCTTCTTCTTGGTGTTATTTATTCCGTTATATTTTTTTGTTATTTATTCATATGTTGACTTGTAAATACTTGCTAAAGTATGAATGTGTGTATGTGTGCGTGTGTGTCTTGAGTTGTAGTATTTTTATAAACATTAAGTTATGCTCAGCCATAATCTTAAGTAATTAATTAACATTCTAAATGAATTTTCCTGCACTCATTCATCGCACCCTCTTCCCTTTGGTGTTGGTAAGAGAAAAACCAGAAAACGTTAAATTTAGAAAACCATGTAAAGAAGGGAGAAACAAAATAGTGGCCAGAAAGCATTATCGTACGTAAAATGTAACTTATAGACATTAAACACATTTAAACGCACATATTTTTTAGACCCTCCCTACCACCACAAGTGGTGAAGTGGATATATTAACTTTGTCATTCCGTGTGTAACGCTAAGAAGGAATCATCTAAGCATGCGTAAGGTATATATATTGTTACATCAAATAAAAATCGGAATCGATTTAGCTTTTTCCTATATAAAAACGGATCAGTGGAAAAAATGTTATATACCGATATTTGAGAAAACCTCCTAAAAATAGAAAATTTGAACGTCGATTAGGACTAAACGCATTATTAGATTTTTATGAAATTAGTGGAAATCGATACACTACAAATTTTGGAGAGGGCATGGGGAGTCGATACAGACTATAAAATTTTTGGAGAGGGCATGGAAGAGTTGAATCCCAAAATGAAATTTGTACCGTCAAATGGTCTAAATATTTAGGGTAATATCGGGTGACCTTCCAAATTTGGTCATCTAAGATACTTGAAAAAAAATTCTTGTAATTTTGTAATTTTGGCCACTTTTTACGAATTTCGCAGGAATTCAAAAATGTTTGAATTGCAATAAAATATTTTCTTCTAAATAAATCTCTCTGAAATATTCAGAAAATTGAAATCTTTCGATGCTAAAATAAAATTTTGAAAAGAATTAGTAATTTGATAACGAATTTCTTTTTATTATAGAAAAACAATTGAGGGAAAATTACAAAATTGTTAAATCCGAAATCTGGAAAAAAACAGTTATAATATGATTAGAAACATATTAAGAGATTCCAAACTACAGTGTGTTTTAAAAATTCAGTATTCAGAAATTCGATTAAGAATCAGTGCAATATTTTTTAATAAACCATGATTTTGCAAAATTTTGAAACTTGAAAATTCAAAGACAAATAACTCGGAAGCTGTAAGAGATAAATAACACATGTAAGCATAAATTTTCAGCCTTTGAAGAGGGTTATAAGACGATAATTGAATTTTTGCAAGAGAAAATAAATGTACACATTTAAACGTAAATTATGTCTAAAGTGTCCCAATTGGCACCAATCTAACTGCGCCCATGAACCCCCTGGTATCCGAACACCCTTAATCCACTCCATCAAATTTAATACAAATCAATTCACTCGATCAATGTTATAGATTTATATCTTAAAACAACAATTCTGCCGTACTTTGCACGGTTCCAGAGATACTTTTGGGTTAAATAAATTGGTGGCCTTTATTTAGTTCTTATTTTATTTAGACGTTCCTTTTTATGTTAACATGATCCAAAAAAGCAAAAAAAAAACACAAACTCACAATCCCAAATCCGAATAAAATATTCTTAAATTTTCGATTTTTTTTTTTTCAATGAAATGATCACTGTACCGTTATAAAGGGCGTTCAGCTAAAAATACTTTTTATATGTTTATTTCACATATATATACTTTCCACACACAGATACACACACATTTACACATATATTTGTATAAATTTGTATTAATTCTATATATTTGTCTGTGTTTCACTTTAAATAGTTAAAAGAACTTAAATATTATTTTACCCCAGTGTCATATTATTTCACAAGTGGTTCAATATTCAATAGTTCCATTATGGCCCTGACTTTGTATTTATATGGATGCGTGTATTTGCGTTTGTTTGCGATATTGTGAGATAAATAAAAAAGTGTTTTAATATCATTTTCTTTACTAATAAACCAAAAGCCTTTAGTTATATTAAAAGAATATAACACACACACACAGCGACACACTTACATGAGATGTTGGTAATCCTGTAATAAAATTTCCACACACTCACATATCACTATTACATATACAAATTTAACTACAGGTAAAACATATTAAGCAATAAATTTGCGGTTGTTAAACATAAAGTGTTATTTTTCTTTAACAGAGCACAGTGGGGCAGTAGAGTTTTTTCGAAATATTTTGTAATTTTTAAACAGTTGGGCTCAGGTGTTTTCAGTGGTCCCAATCTGCTCAAGGGCATAGTCGCTGACCCTCTAAAAGAGACAATTTACTGATATAATGATATTTTTATAGAGACAAACTTCACCCAGAGCTATCAAGGTAGAACTAGAATTCTAATTTAAGGCAACAACAGCTTGTGTAGCAGAGATTGTATTAATGGAGTTGTATTGTTCTAGTAAAGAGTGTCTGCGCTTAGCTTTCGCTTAGGCAAATTTAAAATATTGTGAAACAGGAAGAGTGAAATATTGTGAAACAGGAATATCTGATGGTTATAACGCTTCGTTGTTCCGCCTACACACAGAGCTCTTAAGAAGCAGATGCATCTGGTGGTTAGACCGCTTCGTTGTATTTCCCTATTAAGACACTGTCGGAAATAAGCCAATCATTGTTCGGTTGTTAGACCGCCTGCAGTTGATTTGATTAAAGAGAGTGAAAGATTGTAAAGTAAGAGCATCTGGTGGTTAGACACACAGAGTAACTGAGATGGTGGTTATACCGATTCATTGTTCTACCCAGTCAATGCACTGTCGGCACAGCATAGAGAGAGATGTTGTGAAGCCGGTTCTTCTGGTGGTTAGACTGCTTCGTTATACCTGCCTAATAATATTTGTAGCCCCACATCCGAGTTATCAAGAAGCAAGAGAGTCTGGTGGTTATACCGCTTCGGTGCTTTTACTTATTGCTGCACTAGCGACAAGTCATCCAAATTGTTTGTTCAATGGTTAGACCGCTTACAAAACAGTTGTGATGAAAGAGAGTGCGATCTGTTGAAAGAGTCGCTTGGGAAATAGTTTAAGAGAAGAAAACTAAATATTTTAACGTCTTTTGAGAGCATCTGTGTACACTCTCTATGTTCACATACCCACAAAAAGAAATTTTTGTACTGAACCACTGACACCCAGCCGAGGGCGAAAACGTGTCGTTACAGATGTCTCAAAGGGTTCAAAAGTTACAAAAAATTACTTGATTTGGACACATTGTGCACTGAGATGAATTTGCGCCTAAATATTTAATTTTCCCATAAATCGTTCATCAAAAATTTACTGTCTTTTTTTAATACTTTTTGAATTCAGTTCATTTGAGTTCAGTTAACTTTCGATTTACTTCCATCATAAAAATCTCACCATTAACATTAAAATAATGTCAATTCCGTAATAATTGACATTTAAAATGTATCACGAAATTATATCAAAAGTCAAATTCACCTACAAAATACAATATAGAAATAATCTTAAAGTGTTAAATTATATTCCTGTAATTATCATTTATAGATTGTTGTTATAATTAGGTTCCTGATGTCCGATCCTCGATTTTCTTTCTGAATCCATAAAATATGAATGTTTTATTGTTTTCATCTTGTTAATCATACGCTCTGTTTAACTTGTTATTAAACATGTATTTTTTCTGTTATTGTTGTTGTTTTCCTTTATCGTTTATTATTATTTGTAATATACATTTTCATTAACTCTATTTCACATTTGTTAGTTTGTATGTCTGTCCATTCGTCCATCCGCCCATCTGGGTTTCCGTTAATGCTGCCCGTCGTTATTAACTCGTATTTTAGTGTTTATTTGCAACTCATTTAATAAAATCTTCATGAGTTTTTGTATGAAAAACAGACAGGATTGTTGGTGTGTATACAAACATTTACCTTTAAGGACGAGGGTTAATTAAAAAGATCGGCAATAGTTTTGAGATATTAAAATCAAAGTGCGAAAACAACTCTGAATAAAATCTTTATTTCAGGATTATCTTTTCCTAAGAGAGATTTTCTTTTGGAAATAATTATTTCTATTTTGAACTGTTATAGAAATATTTTTATGGAACATGGTTACAGTTGATTTGAAAGAGTTTAGAACCTCTGTGGTTAAAGGCGTCTTCGTAGTATCTAATCAAATCTTACTATTTCTCAATCAATTCCGTTATAACGTCAGGAATGATTCAGCTAAAACCCCATAAATTATATACATTCTTGTATCAAATCAAAAACTGAATCGATGTAGAATGCAATGAAATTTGACTTAAGAATTTATTATTGCACTTAAAAGTTTTCTATTAAAATCTAGCAAAATCTGTTCCATATCTGAGATTAATTCCAGAAAATTAAAAAAAAACGATCATGACCAAATCGATTATTAAAATTTTGTGAAATTTGTCGCTTCAGTGAAAAAACTAACTGATTATATTTCTTGGATAGAGCAGTTATATCACCCATATAACCGACATATCCAATATTACATATCTGAAATGAAAATGTGCACTCCCTGAGGGATGAATCCAGTGCTATCAAAATTTCGACAAGTCCTTTTGTTTTTAATTTAAATGATTTTTTTTTTTTTTTGGTTTTAAGGGGAAAAAACTAAAATTGAACAATTTTCGCGAAATACTCAAAAATCATTTAATTGGTGATGCTTTTTATAAGAGCACAATTTACTACAAAAGTCCACTTCTAAAACACAATTTTTGCATATGGGAATTTTGGGTAATTTTGAATAAAAGAATGGGAATCTGTTTATATCTTTGTATATTGGACAGTTTTCTTTTTTAAAAATAACTTTATTTAAATGGATCCTATTTGAGATCAAATATTGAATTATATATTTGATAAACAATCGTTTCAAAATTCACCTTAACTCCCTCCCTTCCAGCATAATTTAAATTTATTCGCAATAAAATACTTAATGAAATTTAAAATCGCTTTAAAAAATTTTTGCTATGATAACATATTTCTGTATATTTTTAAATGTTTATTTGCCATATTTTTCTAACCTCCCCTCGCATATGGGGTAATATATGTTTGTACACTTCATTGTTGACTTTTCTTTATCCTCACACATGAAAGTGAGTGTGTGTCTGAATGTTTGCAAAAGTATTTAATATAATAAATAACAGCAATAATAAACAAGTGAGAATGCTGCATTCGGCTGTGCCGAATCTTTAATGCCCTCCATCACAAATGTGTGTGAAGACAAAAATTTATGTTTTGTACATACACACTCACAAACGCATACAATACATAAAAGTTCTACTTAAATATAACAAAGGAACACTTAATGAGTCATAAAATTAATTTTATTGTTGACTATAACTTTTTTTATACTGAACCGATTTGGATAGTTTAATAATAATAACAATAATAATAATAATAAAAATAATAATAATAATTTGTCGATCTATAACAGACAATTTTACGAATTTTTCTCAGATATCGGTCTATATCTTTTAATATACTGAACCGATTTTTCTCATGACTATAAAAAATACTCAGGAGAAATTTTATTAAGCTCTGTCAATTATTGTGTGACATACAAACGGACATAGCTAAATCGACTCAGATTTTGATTTAATGTGAGAATATATACGTTATAAGATGAATCCTTATTAGTGTTACACACGGAATGACAAAGTCAAGGTATATTGATTTTGCCTTTCGCAAATTGTGGTGGTGGAGGGTATAAAAGTGGAAAAAGTTTTATACAAAACCAGCCTGCATTAACAATATTAAAAAGCTCAAAGTAGAAAAAAGGAAACAAAACAAATGTCAAAAGGAAACGAAAGAAAAAAAGCTCAACAAAACGAAAAAAACATTTATTTGAAATAATTTTAACACGTTTTCGACAAATGTGACGATTAATTAATAAAGGTACTGTATGTAATTATTTGTATAGTTGTATAACAGTACACACACAAACATACACACACTTATATATACATGTGTGAATATTAATATAAACGGATGTATTTAATAGAATAAATACTCTTAAATTTACATAATTATAATTATATATAAAATGCTATAAAATTCAATATTAATAATTATATATCAGAGACAATATTAAATAATTAGGTTTCCGTTATTATGTAATAATTATTATAACAATAATAATCAGGAATTATTAATTAAAGGAAACTTTTTAATCATGTGAATATTTTGTGTTATGTGACATTTAGAATGGATTTGTTCAATTTCATTCTCGAAATATTGAAA
Source organism: Cochliomyia hominivorax (assembly GCA_004302925.2). Taxonomy (NCBI): domain Eukaryota; kingdom Metazoa; phylum Arthropoda; class Insecta; order Diptera; family Calliphoridae; genus Cochliomyia; species Cochliomyia hominivorax. The sequence continues at coordinate 2,833,813 of PYHX02000495.1, forward strand.
GTAAAAATAATTAAAAATGATTTAACACACAGAAAACTCATGAAGCAAAATCAACTTTGAACATAGTTGATTTGAGATTAAATAAATAATATTTCATTTAGTTTAAACTAAACGTTTTAACGTTTGTGGTGAAATAATATTGTACATATGAGAATATTTCGATATTGAGATATAAAATTATAAAACGTTACATTTTCAAAAAATTACTTTTAAGTACTAAAATCTCAAAAAAACTTTTCCGGAAAGGGGCCCTAAATGGAGATATAGCAAAATATGGACCGATATTAATCAAATAAGTAAAAGATATTAAATACCGATAAAAACTTAATGAACATGGTTTTAAACAAAATAGGTTCATATGTAAAAGTTTTATAAAATCAAAACCCTTTCCGGGAAGAGGCGTTATGTGGGAGCTATAGCAAAACATGGGTCGATATTGACAAATTAATAACATATATTCAAGACAGTAAAATAGTAACTGTGATGCATTTCAACAGTATTAGTGTTTTAATCTTAAAACCATATTCCGAAGAGGGGCCTTATATGGAAGCTAAGACAAATAATAACCCCAACAAAATCAAGTCTTTAAATTTTTTTTAATTCAGAAAATTATATCATATGACACACTGATATTAGGGTGTATCAAAATTATGAAAAGTTTTGCCTGTAACTTTTTTCTATTAATACGATTTTGGAGATTTTTTATACGATACTGAAGTACATATAACTGTATATTGATATTTAATTCTGTTTAATACAGTTAAAACAGTTTTTTAATAGTTTTTCTTCGGAGTTTTCAGGTTGTCTCAGATATCGGTCTACAACTTTTATACTAATGGTCCGATACAGCTGGTTTTAAATAGATAATTGCTTAAGACAACAACAAGCAATGTTGCCAAATTTCATTCTGTTATAGAACAGACAGATTTACATGACGTTAATATTTCGACACTGAAGACAAGAAGAAACCTTGTGATGAAAAATGGTTACATAACCATAACCCTAAGGAATTATACTCATGACATTTGATCCGAGAGACGAGACCAGACCACATGTTGCAATACTGACAAAATTTAAAAACAGTGACCCGAAGGTATTAAAGAAAAGTCATAACAGCAACAAAGAAAAATTTACTGCAGCTGGATAAATCTTACTCCATGGGGACTACTTCTTTCGCTGATCCTATCCGTCTTACATTTTGTCCAGTAAAACAGTTGCTTGAGAAAGTGATTGGAACCAAATTTGAAAATTCTCGCTGTTACAATTCTTAAAATATTTTATAATCAATATTTGCTTTGTATGGGAGGTTCTCCTTCCTTTCCTAGTTCCTTAATAGTTTATGTATTAATTCATTACAACAATTTAACGTAATTCTTTCCTCAATTCAATTAACATTTCGTAAATTTTACTTAAATTTGGTATTCAAATTGAATAATATTAATCAATATAAAGAATTTATTTTTGTCAATTTGAATTTAAATTGAATAATATTTATTCAAATTAACTGAATTTTTATTAACGAATTTAAATAGTCGTATTGACAATTTTTCGTCAATTTGAATAATTTACGAAAAATTAACGAAAATTTTCATTATGATGAATAAAGGTTTCGTTGGCTGATATTTAATCTACTTTTCTTCAATTATACACCCTTTTATGTATAAATTTTGATTTCAAAATACAGAATTGTGCTTGAATTGCGATTTAGGGTGTTAAGATTTCATCTTAGTCGAACTTTTTCTATAATTTATTTTCGATTTAAAGTTGTTTTAAGTATTTTCCATTGTATTTTTGTAATTTTACAATTTCTGCTTGTTTGTCGTCAATAATTTTCCATGTTATTTCTATTGCGTTTTACCTTCGTTGTAAGATTCCTTCTTTCGAACGATTTTAGAAAATGACATTTTTGAACACGAATTACGAAAAAAGGAGGGAATTTTATTTCATTTATTTTATTTAACAAATATTTTATTTTGCAAGAATTTCTGCTTTGACAATTTTTGTAATATTTTTTTTACAAAATTCTTTCATATTTTGGTTGCTGCTGCATTCGATGCAATTTGGCGTTTTTTGTGGAATTTCTTTTACAATATTTTTTTTGTTGGTTAAAATCTGCTTTTATGCAGATTTTCCATTGCACCCACATTTATGGTTGTTTGTAGCTGCTTTAGTTTCCGAAAAAGAGAAAAATTTGCAATTTTTTTGCTTTCATTGAAAAATGTCCTTAATTGTGTGTGGAACAGTATGAGTAAACAGAGATAAACTCTGGATTTTTTTGCTTTGTTTCTCATAATTAATTTATTTTTTTTTTGTTTTTATGAAATAAATCATCCTTTTGCCAAAAGATATTTACAAAAATAAATATCGATTAATAAAGAAAAGGACTTTAATTTCCTTTAAAAAATGAACAGAATTAAAGTGGGAAAAATAATATTTGATCACACAATTTAAACGATGCACTAAATTATTGTAAATCTTATGTTTCCATGGGTCAGAAATACATATTTAAGAAGATTATATCATGACAGATAATTCGATCTTAACTAACCCTCCTCTAGTCAAATTTAGTTGTTTTCCATAGATTCCAAATGCAAATTTTCGTTTGTCTCAATTTATAAAGAATTTTAAACGATTTTTTTATAAAGAAGACCAGTTTTGTATTTTCGTTAAATAGTCACTTAAAATGATGAATTGTGATCGTATGGCCCGATTTCAATAGCTCATAATAAAAAGTATCCTTTCGATCCACCAAACACCGAGCATATCCTTGTCATTATGAACACTTATATATTATATAACACTGATATATTATACACTTATTCTGATATACCGGAATGTCTGAGCTTAACATCTTACTTCTTTCGTATTGGGTAATCGTCGTGAAATGTTTCTAATTCCTCACCTTCAAACTTTTTCGGCTGATCAGGTGTCACTTTGTCTGGTCTTCGTCTCTCGCTAGTTTTTTTAGTTGGTGATATACGCTTCCACCAAGTAATAGAGCTTCTCGCTTTTGATATAAAAAAATGGATCAAATATATTTCACTTAACTTGTTTTGAATTACAACGTATTCCAGAAATAACGTTCTGCACTGATCTAAAGAATTAAGGTGTTAATTTGCGAGTTATCTGGACTTTTTTCGCTTTTAACATCATTTAAAGCTTCCAGTTCCTTGCCTTCAAACTTTTTCGTCTGATCAGGTCTTTTGTATCAAAATCACCACATTCAATCGCACAAATCAACGTTCATAACTCTATTAAGTTGATGCAAGTTGACCGTAAGCTTCCATTAACAACCGCGAACATTCACACAAAGTTTTCATCCACGAAAAGTATATATTTTTAGAATTAAAATTCTACGTTAATAAGACAATTAAAAAACTGTACTAAAAATGTTGTACAATGCTTAGAACAGATATTTACCCTCCAAGATACCATATTTATTGTTGACACAAATCATATATGAGACCTTTACTGCAGTTATCTATATAAATGATAATGGCAGCACAAATTTAGCTCGAAATGCTAAAAACTGAGAATACAGTTTCACTCTGTAGATTTTTAGTCTCCAAAGCAAAATTATTCACAAAATAAATTCAAATTGAATTTAAATTCAGAGCTTTTTGGAAAATATAAATTTTTAATATGATTTAATTTTTCATTCCACACAGTTTTCGGTTTAAAATGCATTTAAAATCCCTGCCAAGGCCTACAATTAAATCTATAAAATATGGTCCGTATTATACATAAACACACACACATAGATGACATAGACTATTCTGTGTATTTTTTTACACAATACTGATAATAAATAGCTAAATAAATTCAATTAATACATTGTAAATATACATATATATTTATGTGTGTGTGATCATGTATGTGTGTAAAACAGATAATGAATCAAATGTAAGTTTTCAAAGGACACTGTATGTGTGTGAGTGTGCGTGAAAATAAATTTATTACAGATTGGTTGGATTACAATCATATAATATCCGTTGTTGTTTGTATGTGTTTATGCAAAAAAGTTTGGTCAATCCTTTTCATGCCAAATAAATTTGTTAATAAACTCCACAACACAAAATACAATAATTCCCAACTACAAGAATCACCTTTTAAGAATGAATGTTGCAGCTGCTACAACTACAACATTAAACTACTAAACACTCTTATATACAAACACATACATGCATACATATATGTAAAGTTTTAACATACACAAATGCATTTGTATTCATTTGTAACCGGACTTTAGAACAAAAAAATTTTAACCTCAAAACAAAACCAGAAAATACAGGAAATACATTTTATTCTCTTATTTTGTTGTTGTTGTTGTTGTTTAATACATGGTCAACAACAGAACAATGCAAACACATACACACACTTGCAACCATAAACATAAATATTGTTGGCAACAGTTTCAACTAAAAAGGGAAGAATGGGAATTTGTTAAACTATTAAAAACCAGAGTTTATATTTTAGAGCAAAAGAGAGAGAGAGAGAGAGAGGGGGATAGAAACACAAAGAGTGTGAAAGAGAGGGGTAGAGAAGAAAAAGGAAAATTTTAATATGGCGCCTTTCACAACATAAAAAAAACATGTTTAACAAAAGGAAGCAACAATTTTTAAAAACGTTAAAGTTAAAACTAAATAGACCATAAAACACACACACATATATACATCTCACTCTCATATACATTAAAACCAACACATGCTTATGGATTTATAAACATGTTGAACATATACATATAAAAGACCCTTAACATGGAAAATATTTAACTACGAGATATTAAATATTCATACAAAAACGGTATGAGTCCTGTAGGGGAAGAAACTCAGAGAAACAACAAGTAAGAGTGCAATTGTCGGTTTAGGTCGACTATGTAACACAACATCCAACACCACATTTTTTTTTAAAAGTGATAGCTACGAAAAAATTAAAAAACGACCCTCGTACAATGTGTTTTAGTGACTTATACAGTACATTCATATGGTACTAACATTTTTCTGAAATTTATGCGTTTTAAAAGGATTTTTCTGGGGAAAAGGTTATATGGAAGAAATTATAGACCAACCCTCGCAAAAATTTTAATATTGATATTTGTTTACATTTTCTTCAATTTTACAAAATTGTATTACAGTACCAACGTATATGTGATTTATGCTCTTCAAAGTAGAATTCGGAAGGCAGGATGTATAGGAGCCAAATTAAACGGGGTACAATGTATCGATCCTCGTACAATGTGGCTCATTGCTTTAAAATATCTTAAAATTAAAATGTTTTTTTTTTTTTTAATTTGATCGTTAATGAGCTTAAAATCCCATTCCGTGTGCACTGTTTGTCTGGAGCTAAGTAAAATAATGAACCCATCATCACAAATTTAAATAGGCATCGTCTGTGGACCTACACAATAATACGTACCAAATGTCGTCAATATATCTTTCAAATTGCGACCAGCACTTGTTTACAAGGTTTACTTTGACAGCCAAGTTGTACGGGCGGATGGGTATCGTTAAATCGTCTCAGAAAGTGATTCTGAATCGAGTTTGCTTAAAGTAACTCCTCGACCACATATGTTGGTATAGGGTAAACAACTCTTATATATCCTCCAGAAATTTTATTTAAAAAAATTAAATGTAACAAATTGAAGTCAAAAGGAAATCAAACAGAAGTTATTTTGATTTAATCGATCAAATCAATATATTTAAGCCTAAATTCTTACTCCTGGAATGGTGTTCATATTGGAGCTATCACCATATATATAGCGACATTCGTAAAATTGTTTAAGTATATTAAAAACATATATCCCGAATTTCTACAGAATCGTCCATATTTTAAAGTTTTATAAGCTTAAATCCCAATTCCTGAAACAGGTCTTTAATGGAAGTTATGTCAACTGATGGTCTTCGTATTATCACAGTTTTTGAATTTATGATGATGAACTATATACAAATGTCTTTTATAGGTAAATTAGATTTAAATCCTATTACTCTTAATTGTAATTATTAAAAAGTTCTTTCTCAGAATTATGAGATTATCTCAGATATCAGTCTATAGCTTTTTATTGAACAGGTTTTTAGGGGGCAAATTCTGTTTAGGAACAATTTCTTCTTTGATTTTCGCGGTTGTCACAGAATTTTTTCTATAAATTGTTTCCTACCAAACCGATATTGAAGGCTTTGAAAAGCAGACCAGACCAGAAGTGAGAATGTTGCCAACAGTCTGAAAGTTAAATGGATTCACTATTTTGATTTATTCTTATTTTGATTTGATCTTAAATAATTCCTTTTTAGCGTTACAAACGTAATAACAAAGTTAATATATTTTCTTCTCCACTTGTAGTGGCGCATGGTATGAAAAAAAGAGCTAAATTACAAAATTCTTTAATAGAGACTTTTTTGTAGTTGTTGTTGTTGGTTTCCTTTAATAAACATTTGATGCCGAGAAAATGAACCGAACTGTATTGTATTTGTAAAAGATTATTAAAACCGAGAATGTATTTGGTAAATATTTTGAGGTTAAATTGTTTATTTTTGAAATTTAATGTAATTGAATATTTTTTTTTTTATTTCAGTTGAAATGAAGTCTTTGAGATGGAAATCAGACTTATAATCTTTAAGAGTTTTTGAATAAAGTTAAAAAAAGATTATTTATAAGTTAAATATTCCACTGCCAATCAAATTTAGATATTTTTTCTTATACAAAAGAAGAAGTTATAGACGAAAAGAAATCATTATTTAAGAATTAGTAATTCAAAGTTTTTCTTATAAAACTGCTTTTATCGTAACCATTATAACGACCATTAAAAGCAAAAATAGCAAGAGTGTAATTGTAAGTTAAAATCGACTATATAAAACGCTACAACTTTAAAAATTAATGTTCGGAAACTGAGCAACTTTTACATTTTTCTTTTTGATGAAAAAATTTAAAGGACAATTTAGTCCCGCTATGATTGATATAGAAAAAATAATTAATTTAAGTTGATTAAATGTATTAAAGTAGGACCAAATAATGAGACATCAAATATGCTATTCTTGATCCAGAAAAGCTGAAAATTCTTGAGCGAATAAACATTTCTTTCCCAAACGTTAGGAACATTCAGTAACTGAGTACATTTAAAATTTTACCAAATAACACTTTAATGCCAACAAATATGTGAAATATATGCACCTTAAAAAGATTTTAGGAAGTGGGAATATGGGAGGTATGACAACAAATAAGTGATTTTCGTGCATCGTAGATATCGTGAAATCGAAAAAGAATGCGATTCTGAGTCCAACGACACAGTTAAAAAGTGTTGATATATTATAAAACACCAACACCAGGAGTCATCTAATGTCCCATAAAGTATATACCTATTTGTTGTTTGTTGTTGTCCTAACCAATTTTCTATATCGGACCAATAGGAAAAAAGTAATATACCTCAGACATGGATATCGATCTTCAAAATGTAGAGAAGAAACTTTTTTTTAATTTTTATCAAAAGTCAAAGCTTTATACGCATCATCATTATACGAAAAATAATCAATATCGGATCAACAGAAAAAGTTATAGATTAAGATAATCAAAACTTTGATACACCCCCAAAATCGGTACGTCATAAAGGTTTCAATTTTGGAAGATATTTTTCAGAAATTTACTAAATATATTTATTTTGATTTAAAAATTAACTAGATTGCAATGACTCCCACATAGGACCCCTTCCCGGATAATGTTTTTAAGCTTAAAAAAACTTAAATACAGACCGGTTCAAAAGTAAGTTAATAATTTATTTTGTAAATGATTAACTTATTAATAATAATATTTTGTAAATGATTTCAATTCTCTTTTGTTTGTATTTGACTGTTGCAAAGCGCATATCGATTAGCCCACAGTAACATGAAGGACTGTTCATCTAGAGTGAGCCCAGAGACCAACAACAGCGACTTCCAGATGCACTTAAGAAAAGTGCACTGGCTGACTTCTTAATGACATTCCATTAAAACATTTATTATGTCTTCTGAGAACTTGTTGATGTGTTCCAAGAAACTATGTTACACATAGAATAACAAACTTAATATGCCTTCATATTCCTCCACTTGTAAATAAATAAAATTAGAATTTTATTTAAAAGTCTTTAATGGCACATGAATTGAAGTAAATATTAAGTTTTCATATGTTTGCTGGTCAAGCAAATTTGGAGCCAAAATGTAGTTTAAATCCGGTCATTAAAAAAAGAGATGTGCAAAAGTTGCAGTATTAAACAGTTTTTGCCATTAACGTCATTTTAATGTATTTCTGGCAACAAGTTTAGAATATTTTCATCCTTCAACTATTTGCATTTGTATATAAGTATGTATGAATGTATGTAAGTATGTATGCATGTATGTATGTATGTATGTAAGTATGTATGCATGTATGTTTGTATGTATGTATGTATGTATGTATGTATGTATGTATGTATGTATGTATGTATGTATGTATGTATGTGTGCAAATACCATGATCCTTACAAAAGTAATATATTCTCTTTTTAGTTTTCTCTTTTTTTTGGTTTATTTTCTTTCTTTTCCTGTTAATTCAAAGGAAATTTTCTTGGCAAAATATTTGTATTTAATTTTTGTTTTTACAAAAACAACAAAATAAGGAAAACTTTATTTTTTTCTTTTCGTATTTGTGTATTTTTTCCTTTTGGTATTAGAAAAGTTTCTATTTAAATTTTATTTCCTTTCTGAAATTTATTCTAATATCAAATCAAAAGTATTAAATACAAAATCGAAATATTTTATTTATTTTATTTAATAACAAGTTTTGTTTATCTTTATTATTTTATTTGATTGATTAAACATTTAATTGAAATTTTAAAACAAAGTTTTTCTGAGGTTTTAAAAAATATTTAGTTTAATTTCAATGTTTCTTGACTTCATATGTTTTAAAGAATTTTTTTATCCCTTCTTTTTGGTACTTTCAAAAAAGTACCAAAATCCATTTTTTGTTAAGGTTCGGATGTAATACTAGAAGCTAAAAGCTTGAAATGTGAAATATGGATCTTAACTTCCTTCTTATCCCTTAAATAGATCCGATAAGATTTAAAAAAATATTCTTTACTTTTCGTTATTCTTTTAGAAAAAGAGAGCAAATATTCCAGATTTTTTTTTTTTTAATTTGGTCCATTTAGGCAGAAAAAGGGATAAAACGTATAGTGTGGTACTTTTTGTAAATTAAAATCGTATCAACACTTTATATAAAATTAAAAATTTCTATTTGGTACTTTTAGAAGTTCCTACGATATCTAAAGGTACGGGCTAAAATCTTAAAATAAAAAAATCTTAAAATCGTTTTAAATTAGTTATGAGTGTATATTTGGAAGAAAACAAAACGTTATTAGTACCAAATGGGACCAGATAACAAAGAACAGTCAGAAAAATTATATATTGAAATTGTTAAACAACATTTTCGTTACAAATATGGAGTGAAATTTGAAAATCCATTTTAAAGAATGCTTTTCTAGAATTTAGAACTCTTTTTTATGATGGTACTTTTCTTCTATTTCAGTAATTGCACTAAAATCCATAAAATCCAAAGTTAACTGGTTGCATGTCATTTGTAAGTGGAAGAAAACCAAATAAGAATATAACAGTCAGTAAAGACCAAATTATAGCCTTTACCATAGCATAGACTTGAACAATTATGATTGGGCCTTCGTAGAATTTGATTCTATGATTTGTTGTTGATTAACCCATATTTAGTTATGAAAAAATCACTAAGGAGAGCTTTATTAATGCATATGAGGCGATTTCCGGAATTGGGGTTAAATGAGGGCTGTAAATAATTATAGGACGAACCTTATAATTACTGAGGTTTTCAATGGGTGCAATATAATTATAATACAAATTTATGTACTTGTAAGTGATTTTCGAAAGTAGACCTGAGTTACAATAATTTGTGGAGCCGTCTTCTCTCGAATTTTGCATGGAGATTTGAATTAGTTCGGAATTTATTAATGTCAAAATAATTTAAAATATTTTCAAATCTATAAGTTTTATGTCTTTAAACCTTTACTCCGAAAAAACATTTGTATGGAAATTACTTTTAATATTGAACCGATCATAATTACTTCCAATAAGCTTCGTTCTTGGCCCAAATAAACACATACCAAATTTTATTGAGATCCCTTAAATTGGGACCCGTAGAGACGGACAGATGGATAGACATCGTTAAATGGTTCAATTTGATTCTCTCTCGATCGGTATACTTCAAAGTAGGGATAACATTCTGTGCGCTACAAAGATCTACATAATACCCCATTTAACTAATATGGTGTAGGCTATTTTTACTCGAAAATTAGTCTTTCTTCTAATGAAACTGTCTGTCTTAGATTTTCAAGAAATGTTGATCTTTTGGTCCTAAATTAAAGTGTAGAAAATTTTTGATGAAAATATTTCATAAATTTCCAAAAATGTGAAGAGTCTATATTTATTGGAGACCTAAAAAAGCCAATAACAAACGATTATAAACACTTTAAGGTTTCTAAATTCCGTTTTAAAATTCTTTGGGATTTTAATTTTGATTAAAAGAGGACCAAATTCGAAGGGGTTTGGACTTACCCCTACAGGGATTTTCCAAACAAATTTTAAACTGGAACATTATTTGTAATGATATATAAATTTTATAGACCTTTTTGAGAAAAAATTTAATTTTAAATGAAAATAACTTCAGTACTTTTTCCATCAACAAAACATAAAAATTCGTATTTTTTTTTTAATTTTCAAATCGAAAATTTATTATTTTTGAACTGGGTGGATATTTCCCTTTACAAGATCAAGGCAATACTTTCGAATATTTATTTAAAAAACTAACTCAAGACCATGCAAAAGATGTTAAAAATACAAATACAAATAACTCGAAAACTATAAGAATTAAATATCAAAACATTTTAAAGATCTTATCGGTTTTTAAAATGAAATAAAAAACGATAATTTTGTATCCAATTTGCACACTTTTAACTCCGCCTATAGAGCCCCAATGTCAGAGCTATAATGCTATAGTACTCTGCTTTCATTATTTTTAAATTTATACAAAAAAAATTGATTCTGCCCCACTATCAAATGGTCCATTTTTTATGTCCGTTTAAAAATACTTCTTGAGTACGTATTTATTTTGCATTGAAATTAGCCACATGAAATGTGCGATACTTTTTGGATTTTCTAAAAGTACTTTCCGAAATTCATTTGAAAATTAATATTACATGACACTTAATGTACGGAAATCAAAAAAAGAGAATTTTATGGTACCTTTTTTCAAATATTGGTACTATTATGTAACCAAATATAATTACTTTTTTTAGACTACAAAAATTATCCGTTAAAAATCTGTTCAGTTATAATATTGTTATAAATTTTTTCGGGATATGTCTTACTTTGGGTTTATATAGAATGGATCTCGTTAGATCCACTTTTCTATCAATTTGTCACAGTTTGCAGGCGATAAATTTGTTACTGCTGCATTTTTAACTAGAAAATTCCATTAATTCCATAAAATATCCTGTATTACACGTTTATCTCGAGTCCTAAAAACTAAATGAAAAAATCAAAAATCGATGATGTTTAAAAATATTTCGTAAATAACTTTTTTAAAATTTATTTAACTGTAAAAGGATTTTAGAAGAAAATTTTCATTAACGAGAAAAAGTTCACTCAAGCATAATCAAAATAGAGTCTTTAAGAAGAAACTTTTCAAAAGGTCAAATAATTGATGTACAAAGTCCTGTGAATCCTTCAGAAAAAAAGAGAAAAAGATTTTAAATTTTAAGAAGTTTTCAGTTTTGCCTTTTTCACACACACACACACAAACAAACATATGTACTTACACATAAGTAGAGAAGTAGTGAAGCATAAATACTTTAATAAAATTTATTATTTTGCTATTTTCTCTTAACCTCACTTTCTCCACATGCTGTGCCACAAAGTAGCCGCAAGTGAAAATCTATGAGGCGTAATTTTTACTTTTATTTTTTTCTTTTTGCCTTTAAAGACAAAAAATAACATGAAACGTTATAAAAGACATATATGAGGAATATTTAAACTTTTGGTATACATGTATTATATACATGTATGTATGTATGTATGTATGTATGTATGTATGTATGTATGTATGTATGTATGTATTATACATATGTAAAATATTCATATTTGTAAATGTATTTGACACATAAGAAACATATAACAACTATTAAAATAGATTTTATTATCCAATTGACATCTCATATTATGAATAAAACTAAAATGAAACTTAATTGAACTGAAGTAAGCAAAAACTGAAATCAAATAAAATAAAACGAAAAAAAGAAGCTAAATATTCCTAATAGAAATATGAATAGAGAAAAAAAGAGGAAAAATGAAAATATGTCTACGAAAAGAAAATATTAAATAATAATTTAAGAAGCAAAGTAGGGGATAGAGAAATAACCTACTGGCAAGACAAACAAAATACACTGACAGAAATGCTTAAATTTATCACAATAAAAAACATTTTTAATCGATTTTCGTTGCGGCAACGAAGTCAAAAATAGAGATGAGCGATACCGTGATTTTCAATAACGTCGTTATCAGTGCAATGAAGTCAAAAATAGAGATACTGTGATTTTCAATAACGTCATTATCAGTGAAAGTTATTTTTAAATTATACTTTAAACCACGTGATAATGAACGCAGTATTTCAAAAAAAGCAAGAATGATTTATATAAAATAACGATTATGTGAATATGGTTGTCTCTACCAGAGTTCGCACTGTGCACCGTAAGAAACGGATAATTTTCATTCTGAATCGCGAATTTATATTCAGCACCACCTTTAAATAATTTTCCTGGCTCAAAATAAAAAACGAATACATTTGAGTAAACCTAATAAGTCACTGTTGTTACCAGTGATTGATAAGTCACAGTGATTAAATCACAGTTTGGAAAATATCGCTCATCTAGTCAATAATTAAGTACAGTGTGTTTTGGAAATAAAGCTGTAACTTTTAAACTATCAGAGACCTGAGAGCTGTATGGAAAATGGCTAAATGGAAAATAGTAAAAATTTTATAGTGAAATCCTACACGATAGTAAAAATAATGAAAAATGTTATAAAATTGAAGAAATAGGTTAAATATCAGCCAACGAAACCTTTATTCATCATAACGAAAATTCGTAAATTTTTCGACGTTCGTATCACTTCGAACAAAGATCTTTTGACTTTTATGAGAAAAAAACGTTCCGAGAGGATTATTCTTTTAAGGTTTAGGTGAAGTAATGGGCTTATTATCACCAAATAATGACGAAATAATTAAAAGTGATTAATTTCATCAAGATATCTGGCGACCTGCATTTTGCTTAATGGACAGCCAATCAGACAGATGGATACCGTTAAATCTACTCAAAAAGCAATTCCAAGTCGAAATTTGATACCATTGGAGCTCTATGGGTATAGTTATAGGGGCGCAAACTGGGGTAAAAAAATTTTAAACACATTCAAAATTCTTGTTTCCCATTCGGTTATACATTTTTTGAGAGATTGAATTGAATTTGTCTCTTATAGTTTTCTAGTTGTTTACATTTAAATTTTTAAACTTCAGAATTTTTTACAAATTCAAAATCAGTTCTTTTATTATTATCTAAATGGATTGATGCGATCTTGTTTAAATTGTCTTAATTAATTAAAAAAGCAAATATTATAGCAAACAAAAAGAATTGACTCAATATTTCCTTCAAGTTCCAAAAATAATGGATTTTCAATTTTAAAATTTTTTACGAGTTCCACCCCTTTTTAAAAAAATATTTGAATTTAACTTCTCAAAAATCTCAAATCCCGAATTTTAAAACGAAATGTTATTTTGAAAACCCCATAGTCTATGTAATCCTTTGGTAATGAATATTTTCAGACATCCAATAAATATGGACTCTTTAGAGCAAAATTGGCAACACTTTTTTTTAAATTCAAGAAAATCGTTTTGATTAATAAACAAATTAGAAAAAACTTAAGAATCACAAGATCAATATTTGCTGAAAATTTCACACAGATATCAACATTAATAAATGTTTTAGTGAAATTGAAATATTTCAAATTTCTCCAAAATTAATAAAAATCGGTTAAAAATTTTGTTTTTTTAAAAAGGCGGATGTAATTTTAAATATTTTCACTTAAAATTAATGTTGCATAATATCAGATATTTTTTTGAACCATATAAAGGTTAAAATCTACAATAATTCGTTTCTGTCCCACTGTGCAATGTGTAATAACTTTTTAGATCTTAATTTAGACAATTTTTAAAATTTTTTTCAGTGTATCTCTTTATAACAAGTTTGCAAAAGATGATACAAATAAAATAAGATGCGATACATTTATGAGAATAAAAAGAATTTGCTGGTAATTCTGCCAAAAAGAAGAAAAGAAATAAATAAATAGAAATGAAAATAATAATAAAGTGAAAATAAAAAAATGAAATAAGAACACAAATAAAAATAAAAAGAAAATCAGCACTTCACTACACTTGCAACCAAACGCTTTTCTGCTGATGTTCAGTCAGTCAGTCAGTCAGTCAGTCAGTCATTCAGTCCCTTATTCAGTCATCATCGTCAGCAGCATTAACTTCTTGGTCTCACATTATTACAATAAAACACTTCAAATATGAAATAACCATCTCAAAACGGAAATATCGGGGTGGGTAATATATTTCTCATACCTACACATACAAACATGTATGTGAACTTATAATAGAGTGTAAAAATGAAAAAAGGAATACAATTGAAGCACAAAAAAATACTCTATTATCGTTTATACTCATTTACCCATATGAGTTTATTATTTTACCAAATAATTTTGAGGTTTTTCTTTCAAGTTTTTATTCTTCTTCTCTTTCTCACAAACATACTACCGTATGTATGTATGTATGTTTGTGTGTGTGTGTGTGAGGAAAAGAATATTAAATAATTTATAGTTTTCAGTTTAGAGGATTATTTTTTGAAAGATTTTTCTTCTGGTTTCATGTTTCATGTTATTTACACTTTTCGCATTATTAATTCCATAAATTTAATAGTAAAAAATCAGACTCATAAATTCATATACATATACACACACATACATTAACAATAACATCTCTCTTCTTTAAAAATTCAAAAATAATATTCACACGAATAACTTCGGAAGTTGGAACATAAAAATTTTGTTCTGTTGTTTCTTTTTTTTACGATTTTTAACTTAAATCAAGAGAACATTTGGCAGAAATTAAAAACAACTTTAATTGTGTTAAGATTTCCATGAGACGAGATTAAATGAAAAATAAAAACAATGAAAAACAAATCGAAAAATTATCATGAATTAAACTTTGAATCATTTATCAAGAAGTTATTAAATCCCCTCTCAAGCCAATTAAGCCAAATATTTTTGAGGGCACAGTGGGTTAAATTAAAAATTATTTAAATAAATTTCCAAAATTAAGCATTTTTTCTTTGTTTATAGTTTTTGTATTTTAGGAGTGACATCAAAAAAATTCTTAACATACATATCAGTTAATCAAAACGAAACCACTAAACTTATAGTTTCAATTCTTTTTTCTTGGACTGAAATTCCTATTACAATTTACAAAAAAATATATAATATTTTTAATTTTAATCATTAGCGATACTTTGCTCGAACTGGTATTCCATCTTCGTTATCCCTTCACTGGTCTTAGCTCAGTTTAAAGGATTTGCCTCTTAGTATAAATATCATATTATTGTTCTTGTAACCACTCAAGGGCTTGTTTATCATAGCAACAGGACTATGAAGTCCTATGATTGAAAGCAGTCTTTTTTGTGATCATTCCTTTAAGTAAATTTCGGTATTTATGATTGGCTTCTTAGGGCATTACTGAATATTGCATGTCATACCAAGATCTATTTGAAAATTTTTGACTGCTTTTGGTTCCTAAACTTTTCTTCTCGAACATCAACAAAATAAAATTTGTGACCAGGAAGTTGCAAAGAAAGTTATGTTTTAGTTTGTACTATTTTTTTCTTTGTTTTTGTTTTATATTTTTTCTCATCCAAGAGTTATGTACAAGATAATTGAGATATTGTCTTGAAAAACAGACAATATCTCAAATTTCTTGCAAAATTTTTTAATTTATTCGATAAATTTCATAACATTTAAATATGCGCAAGGAAACTCTTCTGTCCAAATTAATATTTTTCATGTTCAAATATATTCCAATAGAGAAATTGGTCGTAAATTTAAAGGTTCCGTAGGAAAGGCCAGAATTATGGTGTTCAGAAACTGACCCAGGTAAATACAAAACAAGAGACAACTCGTTACAAATTGAATTCTACTTAAATAAAGAACAAACTAAATCTTCCTGTGCAGAGTACAGGAAAAAATGTAGTTTCCTCTGATGAAAAAGCTTAATTTAGACGGTCCTGGCTCATACTTATGTTATTAGCACTATTTGAAATCAAACGATGTTCGAATGTTAAAACCTAATTTCGCCGGTGGAATTTTTATGGTTTTGGTAGTTAACCCTTCTCAGTACCCTAAAAATGTTTAGATTGTGTAGTAACAAAATTATCGCATTGTCACAATCCTTGGACAGTAGATCTTCGACATTACTATAAGTGTCATCCACTGATATTAAAGAGGAATAGCGAAAGCATATTGAGTCCGAAGTGGCAAGAGCTGCTTAGAAGTTGAGGCGTTAGCACAAAAACATAATTATGTTTAAAATAATAATCTTTGGAACAACAATAATATTGCAACAATCATTATTGATTGTTGGTGTGGAAAACATCGATTATAAACCTAATAAAAATACATTACAATTCCGAGAACTGTTTTCTATTTTGAAATTCAAGCTTTCTCCTTTAAAAAGGCTGTTATTTTGCATATTTTTATCAGAGAAAACCAATTCACTTGGTTTTTTATTAAAATTTTTATCAATATTTTAAATTATTCTTTCCACTGTTTAAACAATTTCTATTTTTGTCTCCCTCTCCTCCTGGAAAAAAAGTCCTAATAGAAAATAATAATAAACAAGACAAGACACGACAAGAAAGTCAATATGATGTTGATAACAATGACAACCAAAATAAACTACAATTTCATGTCAAAATATTTAAATTCTTTTTTTTATTTTCCTCATAATTTTCTTTATTTTCTATTTTCTTAATCCTCTTTTCCCATTCATTTTCATAGTTTCTCCTCTGTTGACTGGGTATAAATTTGTACACATAGAGAGAGTCATTGTTTGAGTGAGTTCTGCTGATTTTCTTGTCTTCTAATGAGGTTTAAGTGAATGTTAAATATTTTTTCCTTTTTTTTTGTGCTCCCAATTTCGTTGTTGGTAGAAATTATAAGAAATAATCATAAATTTACGACAAATGATAGCTAGAAAAAGACAGACAGACGGACGGACGGATGAATAAGCATTAATAAACACAAACAAACTTTAATCGAACAAATGACCTTCGACAAGATAAAAATCATAATTTCACTTATACTTTTATACAGAAAGAGAATTTTATTTCCTACATACATACATACATACATACATACATACATACATACATACATACATGCAAACATACATCTGTATAATAGCATGTATGTAAGTGTATGAATAGCAAAACAGAATTTCACACATCTAAAAGCGCTTTCTTTTATGAAATTTTCAAAAATCCGACAGTTCTGTTTCGTTTCTTTTATGGTTAAAGAAAAGTGGATAAACATTGCATATTCCAGCAAGATAACGCTGAGGTACATGTTTCTAAGCAGTCTTAATTTCGACTTGAAGTTTGAAGTTAAAAAAATTCATGAAATCATTGACAGACCATATTTTTGAGATAATCCAACCATAATAATGCCATAGAGACTGAAAAACTTAAGTGCACTTATGGGAAAATACCATTTTTTCTATAAACGCACTTAAATTTTTTCTAATTTAAATTCTTTAAAAAAATTTTTGGTGTGTTTATGGGAATTTGTACCAGTGTATATCATTGTTTATTATATATAACTGTTTTCCTTTTTCATAATTTCGCCGAACTGTTGGTAATTTTTTTTGGAACTGTTACTTTATTGTAATTGTTGTATTTGTTGTAAATATCAGTTGTATCATATCAAAAAATTTATGTAAATAAGTTGACAAGACTTAAGAAATGTTATTATGTCAGATTTTACTTCTATAAATTTTATATTAACGGCAATAAATAGTTATAAGTAATAAAAACAATAATAACATTATTATTCTAGTATTTCTTATTGTTGTTATTGTTAATAAAATCTCAATAAACACTTTTTTCTACTTGTTGGTTCAGTAGATTGAGACGGTATATTAAATTTTTTACGTAGTGGGTGACATTTTGTAAAAGAAAACATTTACGATTTCTTAAATATGAGATGTTTTTACCAGTAAAACATTTCTCTAAGAAAGCGGTTAAACCTTGATCATAAATCCATCACGGTGATAGTGTCAGTCTTTTACGTATCCAACAAATAAGACGGGACTAAATTTTTTGGATTGTTTTCATTAGGACAGTTTTTAAAGCTGTAATATTCGCTTCGATGTTTGGTAACTTCCCATGGTCCTATCCTAAATTCCGAAATGTTTGGGTCTGACCGTACAAAGAGAAAAAATATCTTCCAAAATTTTTAGTTATAAAATTAATAAAAAATTGCAAGATTTTTTGTAGTTTCAATATTTTTTTTAAATCTAATTTCATTCTACCTTTTCTAATCTTTCTAACACTTTTAAAAAAGTTCACCGAAAAGAAAATATCAGATTTCAGAATATTAGAGAAAATATCATTTACGTTTCTCCAGTAGATCGATTAGATCAAGGGAATATTTATTCCAGTACAAAATGTAAAAGTTGCTCATCGCAAACTTTAATTATTTTATAAAAAAAATCGTTTATTTCCATTTACGGTGTAAAGTATTTCGGTTAAACTAAATCTAATATAACTGACTATAAAAAATTCTTCTATTTTATTTATTTGTTGCTTTATGTGTTTTATATGGATCCACTTTTTATGGTTTATAAACTAAAACAGCTGCTGTTTACGTGTTTAATGACTTAAGACATTATTTCAGGAAAAAAAATTAATCAATTTAAAATTGAAAGAGAAAAATAACAGCTGACGGAAAAGGAACTTAAATATGATTTTCAACAAGTACGAATGAGATAATCGATTGGGGGAGAATCTTAAAAACCCTCTAACACATACCACCACAGTATTCTGCACACGTTTTGAATGACTTTTCTTTAAGTCACATGATCGCAGATTTTTTTTCTGTCATCTATAAATATGCAGGTGTGCCACCAGCTATTTGCCATGGATAAATTTTGTGTAAAGTCCAAATGGTTTTTAATGAAAAATTTACAAAAGTTGTTTGTTTAAACTTTGAAGTTTTCTCAAATATCGGTTTAGAACTTTTTTGTAATCGATTCGAATGAATGTTAGTTTCAAAAAAAGAAGCTGTTTTGGACAATAATAAAGTAACTAACTAAACTGCATTGCATTCGTTACCGTGAGAATAAATAATAGACGGACGGATATACACTAATGCATATTCCAATAAACGCAAAATATTTCTATTAAATCAACTAAGATTTCACTTAAAATATTGTTAAGTGAACACTTTTTTGTATTTAATTTTATTTTTTTAACTAAATTTTAAAGTTTAACTTCCACTTTTATGGTATTTTCCTATAAACGTAACAGAAGAATGCTGTTTTCGTTTAACCATGATTTAGATTACTTTGAAACATGTAGGGAAGAGAGAAGAATCGTTTGTTCTCAAATTATATCAATAACATGAGTATAAGTCAGGGCCGTCTAAATTATTATGTTGTGAGAATTTTTGATATTTTCCTTATTGTTTTTTTTTCATTGGCTTAACTGAATGATAGTAAAGGAGTGTAGATTTATAACTTTGGGACAATTAAACCACCCTTAGAATCTGCGTGAGCATAGTAATATAAGTGCAAATCGAGTAACCTAGAACATTCGCATTTTTTAATGCCTCCCAAACTTTTGTTTTCCATTTAAATTAAAATATCTCATGGCCCTTAACAAGACCTTTCAAGTACATGCCTAAATGTGTTATTTAAATCTTATTGAGTCATATTTTTTTAATATACATATATCTCTTTATATTGCTTCAATGTGTATCAATTTCTCATTATCATTTGGTTAAAATCAATGATCAACGTTTTAATCCAGTCAAGTGACAAAATTTCGTTAATTCTAAATAACAGAAACAATTTTAAATATTTTTATTTCAAATGAATTTGTCATATAGCAGACATTTCAGGACTTGTAATCAAAATAGTCGATTTTACCCCACTGTGCAGTAAGTAAATAAAAAATACTTAAAAAAAAACCAGAGGGAAAATTTAAAAAATCTATATTTAAATTTTAAACAAATAAATCTATTAAAATTAATAATTCATTTGATCCCTTTAGAAAATCGTGATTAACTCATTTTTTATTCAATAATTTTTAAAAAAGAATTTTAAAAAATTCATAATTTTCATTGACTTTTTTTATTTAACAAAATAAATAAAACAACAAAAATCTTTTACAATAACAACAACAAGCAGAGAAACAGAAACATAAAGAACCGCTCAAGGAAAAACTTTATGAAAAGAATTGAACAAATAAATGAATGAAAAAAGTTTTAATTGTTAAAACAGTTAGACATTAAACACATACAAACAAAAAAAATATAATTATTATAATAAAAATAATAATGAAAAATAACAGAAAAAGAGAAACAAAAATTACGCCTACTTGAATATAAATATCAGTTTAAATACATAAATACACATACACACATGCAAACATAAAAACATTCCTAACCTTTTCATACATTACATTTGTATGTGTGCACCATTCACCCTACAAAACCTACTAAACGAATATGAAATTATGAGAAAAAACGTTTAAAACTCAAACAATAAAGATGTGGAAAAAAAGCTCATTAAAATACTTTTTGATTAAAAAAAACCCACGCATTTAGCAAAAAAAGCTTTAATGGTTCGCATATAAACATAATTTTTTGGAGGGGTTGTCAATTTTGAAAATTAATGTACTTTTATGCCTCAAATCTGCTCTATAGCTAGAGGCTGCTTTGTTTTATCTCAAAAGAAAAAATGGAGGACAAATTTTGAATTAACAGAAAAAGACGGTAATTTAAATTTGAATTATTTTTATAAAAAATAAAAATTATAAAAAAAAATTTAAGAAATATAAAGTGAATTTATAAAAATAATAAATAAAAATATTTTAAAATAATTCTAGTGACAAATTGCAGATAAACATCTGTAAGTATAACTCTGTATTCTATAGACAACAAACACATGCTTTTACAATTTTATGGAGAAAACTGATAACTTTCTTTCATTTGAAGAAAAACAGCTGATAAGAATGTTAAATCTATAAAAAGCTCTTAGGAGTGTAGTATTACACCCCATAGAGGATCCAAGTGCAAAAATCTTTTTTGAAAACAATGAAAGAAAGGTCTGACCTTATAGCCCCCACCTACGACCATTTGTTTCGATCGATGTTTGACGCCTTTACTGCAATGTGCTTTACTTCAGAGAAAATATTAAAAATTGACTTGATTCAGGAACAGTTTTTATGACACTGAAAGTTGACAAACAAATCAGTTATGTACAATAATTTCAATGTGTGATTTATTTTGTTATTATAAATGCAATTTTCAAGTAAAAATCGACATTATAATTTTTTAAAAGCCAGAAAAGATCATTTTTTAATTATGACAAAAAACATTTTTCAGAAGACTCATAAAAAGAAATCAAAATATGACTATAATTGGTTAGTGACCCTAATAGGTCCCAGTTTAATCACTTCTAATACATCCAGATAACTGTTTAAATGCACCATTATATTAAGCGCACATCAAGCAAGAAACTGTAGAGGAAAGGAAGCGTTTAAATTTGAAGTTTTGAAGTCATATTTCATACAGACATTGTGCATAAGGTCCTAAAGTGTATGTAGAACGAATGGGGTCATTAGTAGATGTAGTGAATATTAAAGAAAAAAAACACCTTAAAACAAATAATTGTCTCATAAGTTATTTTGTATGAAACTAATTTAATAGAAAAATGAAGTGATGCTTAAGATGATTTAGAGGAGAATTAATTCTATTCGAAGGAAATATTACTTATTTGAGTAACAGTTAGGATCTAGAGAAAGAGTATCCCATATAAATTTTCTAATTTTTGAAGATCTTTTACAGCGCGTTACTCTCCGATAAAACAATTTTAGAAGATAAAATGCGATGGTTGCTAATAAGGCAATTGAGAGTGATCCTTCTCAACAAAAGGAAAATTAAAGAAAGTTATAAAATTTAAACGCAACCACTATTTTTGCTAAAAATGTAATGAGTGTAAAGCATGTTAGCGGTGGATAAAGACATGAGAAGTGATGATTACTAAACATAATTTACACTGTTTACTATTTATAAATTCGAGATGCAACGAAGCGCACCTGGATTCTGATGTTATTTATATATTTGAAAAATATTAACAATTTCCTATTGAAATAACTTTTAATAATTACGGCGGATACGTTATATTCACATCATAATATATACATTAATATTACTCATACGTTAGGGTGCATGTGCATCTTACAGGTCTGTTTGAACTCTATGAGTGTGATGCACATCTTTGGAATCCTTTGAAATATATAAATAAAATTTCACTTAGTTAAAGCTGCGGTGTTTTGGAGGAGTACAAATATCTGAACAAGTTAATATTCAAAATTTTTTAATAAAAATGAAATCAATGCCAATTTTTATATGAAATTTAAATACGAGATATGTACACTTTTCTAAAATACTTTTTAAAATAACTTTTTTTTAATGAATCATCTTGCAGAAATACTCAAAATCCCAATTCGTATAATCAAAAATTTGGCTTTTTTCACTTAAATGATCCCTCTGTCTTTATAAGGTCCATACGATAGATAATATTTTTTGGGTGTTTAGCTGACATATTTGCTGTATCTTTAGAATAGTTTGTAGATAAAATTCTTTGTGATTTGAAAACTAACAAAAATTATATATAAAATTTTTAGTGAAATTTATCAATTTTGGAAAGGACTTGTGGTTACATCTTTGCCACAAGTTCATCCAAATTTAGTTTATCCGCATTATATTATATTGGAAAAAAATAAAAAATGACTTTTTTCAAAGTTCCAATTTTTGATTGATATAACTTTTAAACGGATTCATACATTTTTTTGTATCAATATCTTCTTGAAGAATTTCAGAACCTTTATTGAGCCAGAAAGAGTAGAAAAGGAAACTAACAGAGATTCAATCATATTTTTTATAGAGATTTACAAGAAGTTTCTATATACAAAATTTTGTTTATATAAATTATTTATTTGAAAGAATTTTTAAACATGTAAAACTTCATTAAGATACTGTGACGTATATTTTATAGCATTTGAAATAGAGTTTCCGAATTTTAATCGATTAATAATTTTTCTAACTTTTAAAAAAATATAAACCCTAAAATGGGATGAATGAAATATAATTTCTCTTTTTTCCACCTCTTTTCAATTTTTCTTGTTACCTTTTCTTCTCCTTAAATTTTATAAAAAATAAAATTTTATTTCATAATAAACGAAACAAACGAAAATCCTTAAATTGTTACTTTATGGTCCACTGTGACTTTAGATAAAACGTTAAGACATTAAAAGGTCTTTTTCTATACAGATTTGTATGTTTATTATAATAATATTAACATTTAATGTTAATTATAGCAAAAACACACTAACAGGACTTAACTACATTTAGGGACTCAGAATACGCATAAAATATTAAATGAAGGACCAAAAGAGAAAAACATGCATAATAAAAAATTAATACGAAAAGACGAAAAAACAACTTTTATGTTTAAATCAAATCCATATGTTGAAATCAAAAGGTCCGTATCTGAATTTATTTATTTATTTATTTATTACATTCCTTTTTACTAAAATACCTTCAAAGTCCTCTAAGCCGCAATGTTTTTTTTTTACTTTTTCCTATAAAACGGTAATAAAACTAACACAAAGAAAACAAAAAAAGAATGATGTATTCGGATATGCCGAATCTTCAATACCCTCCACCACAAATACATGTGAAGTAAATGCGTTTGTACACACTCACATATATACTGACTGACATATACTTAAACATAACGCAGGAATACTTAATGAATCATAAAATTGGTTATATTTTTGACTATAACTTTTTTACTACTGAACCGATTTTGATAATACAACATCATATACATGAAATACAACATCATATACATGGCAAGATTTCATTCTATTTTGTTGATGTATAATTGACAATTTTATGAAAGTTCTTCCATTGAACTTTCTCTTATAACAAACTGAACCGATTTTGCTGGTTTTAAATAGAAAACTTGACAGGATTATAACAAATACTCAGGCAAAATATCATTGTCAATTATTGTGGATGTGAGGGTGCCAACAACAGACATACAGTCATAGCTAAATAGACTCAGATTTAGATTTGATGTAAGAATTTATATACATGATGGGGGCTGACACGATACCTTTTAAGCGTTACACACGGACTGACAAAGTTAATATACCATTTATACCACTTTGGGTGATGGAGGCTATAAAAATGGCAAAAACTATTTGAAGGAATTTAGCAATTTACATGAAATTACAATAAAAGCAATCAGATGCACACAAACACACACACATGTATGTGTTAAACACACAATACACTTACATTTGTAAATCTGTATTTGTAAATACTCAAGAGTATATTTTGTTTAGATTGTTAAAGGCTGAAAACAAAAAAGAGAGAGAGAGAAATTTCGAATATTTGTTTTTGTATGTAATAAATTTTGTTTATTCTGTAAGTGATTGTGTGTGCATGTGGTGTGTACATGTATATGTAAATGTATATTTTTTATGATTTAAGTAACATTTTTGCAAATTCTCAAATATATTTTTTTGTTATTTTGATTTTTTATTCTTTGTTTCACTTAAAAGTAAATAAACAGAAGAATAAATAATCGAACAGTATTTTGTGTGATTTTTTTGAAAGTAACAGTAAAACGTAGATAAATTGGACAAACGATAATAAAATGTGAAAACGAAAAATTTCATTTTTACAAATGTGTTAAAATCAATTAAGATTGATTGAAAAAATCCTTATTTTTCAACAAAAATCTTCATAAAGGACCTACTTCAGATGCAAGAACAGTATTTCTACACAGCTGCATATTTCTATAAACGCAAAAAATAAAAATGAAAATAATTAAGTGGGCAAATAATATTTTTATTAATTCAATTAAGACCTCATTTCAAATATTGTTAAGTTAAAAATTTCTTTGAATTTCATTTTATTGTTTTAACTTAATTTTTTAGTTTAATTGCCATTTGAAGACCTATAAACGCACTTAAGTTAATTAGTATCTACAGCATTATCAATAGTGGGTGGATGGTATAATCACCAATTTTTTAAGAAGATCGGAATCTATTTCCTCCCAAACTTTATCTGATTTTAGTTTTAGCTTTGTTAAAATCATTACGTTTTCATTTTGGGCATTATTGAAATAAACTTTTTGGACCCACAATTTCCCCATTGGATTAAAATTGGACGGCCAGTCCAACAAATGTTCGTAAAACCATGATTTAAACTGCTTTATGTCGCATCATTATCTTGCTGGAATATAAAATCTTCACCCATTTTTTCATTCATAAAAGGGAGAAAAACATTATCCAGCAATTCGTGATAAATTGTGCTGTTCATTTTTATTGGAACAAGACAAATTTTTGACTTGTACTTGTACAACTGAAGAAAATACTGACCAATTCATAACAATATCACCATCGAAAATACGTTTTGGCATCCGAACATCGTTTGATCTCAAATCGAGCCAATAATATGACTTAAACTCAGGACCGTCCAAATTAAATTTTTTCGTTGAAGAAAATTACCTTTTTCAACTCTCCAGGCCATTTCATGTATTTCAGATGATTTTCTTTATTCTGTCTTTTGAGTAATGACTTTCACTTTAGCTTCTTCCATTTTATGTTTTTATCTCTACGTAAAATATGGGCAACGTGTGTAGAGGTCACAGGAAGATTCTGTTTTTTCTGTAAGAAATTACGCACAACACTTTCGGAACGTTTAATTGGACGACCAATTTCTCTATTGGAACGTCCTGAGTAACGAAAGAAACATAATTTGAATCTTTTTTTGATCGGAGGGAAAAGTTCTTTTTTGCATCTTTAAACTTTATAAAACAATTTTTATGTCTGTATCTATAGAAATATTCCACAAAAATTAGCATCAAAATTTGATCAAGACTAATATGCCTCTCATAAAAACTTCAACACGACTGGAGAAAAAATTAAATGCGTTTATAGGAATATGCATAAGTGTATTTAAATAAATAAAATTTGTAAAATTGAGTATATTTTATGTTGTGTCAAAGCTGCACAAAAGATTCTTCTACATTTTTGTTTGTTTGTTTGTTTGTTTATTGAAGAATACAAAAAGGGAAATAAATTCGAAATCGAAATGTATTTTAGAAACACTTTTGAAAGGACATTGAGAATCAATCAACCAAAAATAATAATACAAATGAAGAATTTTGTAATATTAGGTTTTTTTGTTCTTACAACGAATTTTTTGTTTGGTTGTTTGTAATAAAATGATAAATATATTCATCAATACGAGAGCAAACATTACAGCAACTCAAACAATAAACAGATTTCATATTTTTAATTAAATATTTAATTAAACCAGTCAGAATGTGAGATTAGTTTATATGAATTGTGTTTTATAAGGAGTGAAATAAAAAAATTCTCAAAAAGTTATTGGGAGCTTTTTCGAAAATGCATTGTATATTTTGGATTAAGAAACATCATCCGGTTAGGAAAGCAACCTATCTAGCTCAGTGGTGGGACCCTTTGGTAGGAAAAGTTAAGGCTAATAGGTTTAAAACCATACAAGCCTCAAAAAGTTCCTGACAGGAACACTGAATTAAGAGGCCAAAAATAGAGCACGATTATTGAATTCAAGTTTTCTAAAAAAGAATATTTTTGCTACATAATGGATGACGAAATATTCTGCTAGATTTTTCGCAACTTCCTGGTCAAAAATTGTTGCTGATTCTCGAGAGAATGCGAAGAAAAATTTAGAACATAAAAGCGGTCAAACTTTCCCCTAATGCTCTTGGAACGACAAGCAATATGCAGTTCCGGCAAAAGAAGCCAAACGTTTGTTTCAACAGATTCTAATGCTGAAAATTCATAATATGTTCACTTATTTTTGGACTAACTTGCATCATGACACAAGACCTGGAATAGTACAAGAACAGTAATGTAGTATTTGTACCAAGAGAGGAAAATCCTCCAAAATTATATTATCATTTATTTATTGTTGCATTTCTGAAGAACTTTTGAGGTTAGAAAATTTAAATTACAGAGGAACCCATTTTTTTATTACAATAAATCTTATATTTTCCATCTCTGTAGTATTTTAATTTCCCAAGGATTTGCGTTTTGTCCTCAATATATAAAATTATATTATTTTCCCCTCCATCCCTCCATATGTAATGTTATTTACGTCTGTTTGTATTTAATTATGTCTTGAGTTATTTTTGTTGGTGTCACTGGTATCACTGACATAAATGTCATAAAAAAAATTGACTTTAGTAAACACAACTGATAGTTTGTGACATAAAATAAAGATATATGAACAACGCAAACATAAAACTCGTGACATTTTTATGAAATAATTGTACTCAAATAATCTAAAGGAAATATTAATGAAATTGTTTACACATTTTTTGAAGTTGTTTTACAAATAAACTCAATTTAAAGATGTACACAGAAAAAAAAATATGTAGTAAAATCAAATTTGAACATAGTTGATTTAAAGCAATGTTAAATTAATATTTTTTATCTATGAAGCATAATTTAACACTTCATAAATAAAAAATGTTAATTTAACATTGTTTCATAATAAATCCAATTTTTTGAGAATTTTCTTTCTTAAAATTTTACTACTAAAAAGTATTTTTATAATAAATAATATTTTTTTTATAAATTAACTGAAGACCCAGGAAACTTCGTTTTGCAAAAAAAAAAAATAGGGCGTTGCAAACATTAGTGTTGTATACGATTTAAATAGATTATTAGTAATTTTAATTTGATTTGTATGTGGAAACCTCCCCCTGGTGTAATCCGCTCTATGTTTTGTCTGGTAAAACCGAGCTTGAAGGAAGTGATAAGGGCCAAATTTGAGAACTCTCGCTGTTATAGTTCTTTATATATTCGATAATAAATATTTGCTTTGTTTCGGCGATACCCCTTCCCCTGGTTTTATTACTCCTACGTTTTGTCCAGTAAAACAGTTTCTTGAGAAAATTGTTAAGACCAAATTTGAGAACTATCGTTGCTTTGCATGGGGGTACCCCTCACTCTGGTCCCATGGGATTTTTTATAACCAATGTTACTTTCGGATACACTGGGATCATTCTATGAAAATTTCACCAAAATAAGTCCAACCTTTTGGGTGTCTATACGTTACGTACATACATACATACATACATACATACATACATACATACATACATACATACATACATACATACATACATACGTACATACATACACACTTCCTATTTCATACAGCTTAAAACTGTTTAATTCAAACTGAATGAAAAGAATTTTGTCAATATCAAATCAACTATGTTCAACAATGATTTGGTTTCAATATATAACTAATATTTTGCTTATTTAATTTTACTGTTAAACACTTTAATTTAAAATTATTTAATTACGATTTTTATATTTTGAAAAATTTGCTTTAATATGCAAAAATAAATTAATTTTAGGAAGATAAAGAGTCGCTGAGTCTGAAGACTCATAATTCTCATAATTTATAATTTTAAGATTAAAAAAAATATTTTTATTTCGGTTTATAAATCTTAATTTCATAGTGGGTGGAAGGCAGTGGGAAACATTTTATTTGGTGCTAAAATAAAAAGGGTGTAATTTCAAAAGATACTGGGAGATAATGGAATACTGGGAAAATCGCAAAAGAAACTTAATTTATAAAAAATTATGATATTGCAATTTCGAATTATTTTCAGTCTTAATTTTATTTAATTAGTTAAAATTATTATTACAAATAACAAAAAATATTTTCTTTCATTTAAGTCATAATGAAATTTGGAACCTTTTTCGGAAATCCTTGCATTATCGTTTTTATAGTGTTTTTCTCTTTTTGCTTGAACAGAAAGTCCATCTCCGTTTGAAATCTACCACACTTCTGGACACCAATTTTATGCTCTTCAATTTTCTTTTAACAAGAGCCCAATATCACTCCACTGGTCTTAGCTCCGAGCAGGTTATTATGTTCGTTAAAGCTCTTGAACCGCTCAAGTACTTTTTAACCATAATGACAGGATAACATGTCAGGTCAGAAATAAGTGGAAACATTATGAACTCCTATGAATGGAATCACTTTTTTATATATAAATTCTAGTATTTATAGTGGTTGTTGTGACAAATAATTGGCTTCATTTGTTGCAACTGCAAATTGCTTGATATACCAACAACTTTTTGGGAAATTTTGACTGCTTAATGGTCTTATACTTTTCATCAACGCCCCTTGGAGCGTAGGCAATATATATTTTTAAGTTGCAAAAAATCTGACAGATCATACGTTCCGTCACCCATTTTTTTAGAAAATTTGTGCCCTATTTTTGGCCTTTTAATTTTACGCAGCGTTCTGTCAGGAACTATTTGAGCCTTGTATGTTTTTAAACCTGCATTAATTTTAACTTTTCGTTCCAAATAGTCCAAACGCTGAGCTTATCGTACCAAATAGTTCGTGTCCTGAGCTACCTAGAATGCTTTCCTACCGAATGTGTTGGGATCTGTTTTTTGAAAATGTTTCCTACTTTTTGGCTTAAGAAACATCATGTGGATAATTCCTTCCACCTGAACTAGGTTTTCAATCAGGGAACAAGTTCCCCCGGTACAGTTTAATAACATTGGAAGCAGTTTGACAGCAGATTTTTTAATTCTTGGCCAACTTTTTGTAGGACCAAGTTGGATTTTGTCGAAAATATTTTACAACTATTTTAAATAGATTAACAATTTTAATCAGATTAATAACTAATTTTAATCAGATTAACAATATATTCAATTGTTTGACATTAAACATAATAACTGAACGTGTTTTATAAAGGTAAATATGTTTAAAAAAATATCAAAACGTGTGTTAAGAACTTTTCGACCTCACTCCTTACTTGTATAAAAAAAACTCCTGCCTTTGCCAAAAATTCAACCGCTATCAAGTCTTCTAAACGACTCAAAATTTAGAGAAATATTTCCCAACAAATCGATTTGAAATCAATGATGATATTGAAGGTTTTGCACAGCTTCATAAAGCATTCATACTAACTTTTATATTATCGGTATTTTAGGCATTACATGGTATTATTTAGTTATTTAGCTTTTATCAAAATATCCTTTTATTAAAATCCTTCTCAAAAACTCTTAAATAAACACCCGTTATTTACACACTTAAACAAATTTTTTTCTTTTTGAAAATGTTTGTAAACATGATCTTCTAGTTATTCAAATAAATATTTATGTTCGCAAATTTTTTTCTATATTTTTTTTATCCTCGTGGTGCCACAATTTCTTAGCTCAAGTACTTTTACTGCCAGTAACAACACTTGAATAGAAAATCGCAAGAAGAAGGGGAAATTTGTTGCAACATATACAATATGGCTTTAATAGAATACTTTAGTTTAAGTTAAATAAAAACCAGTAAGAATTTTTTAATCAGCTATGCCGAATCTTCAATACCCTACACCACAAATACGTGTGGAGTAAATACGTTATGTACATACACACTCACATATACACTTGGAAACGTATACAATATATAAACGTTTTTCTTAAATATAACACTTAATGTGTCATAAAATAAATTATATTTTTGGCTATAACTTTTTCTTCTACTGAACCGATTTAGTTAACTCTTGAAGTGGTAATGAAGCACACATAACCTAATATTTCATTCTAATTTGAGGATTTATAATTGACAATTTTACGAAAGTTTTTCGTTTGGACTTGGATGTGGCCTCAGATATCGGTCTATATATTTTATTATACTTAATCGCTTTTGCAGGTTTCAAAAAGGAAACTTCCCAGAGCTATAACAAATACTAAGGCCAAATTTCATGCCGCCAATCATAGTGGATGTGAGCTTGTCAACAACAGATAGATGGACATCGATTCAGATTTTAATTTCATGCAGAATAGAATATGTACATTATGTTTCTAACATAATTTCTTCTTGGTGTTACACAAAGATTGATTGACCGTCTTCACCCCTTCTAGTGGTGAAGGGTATAAAAATATACTTTAGATTAAGTTTTTCTTAACATTAACATGAAAAAAATCTCTTTTTGAAAAGACACAAAACAAACAAAGAGAAAACAAGAAAAGAAAATAGAAAAAGAAGAAGAAGAAGAAATATCAAAAACTAAAAACTAAGTTATTACAGTTTTACATTTACTTAATACATTGATTGAGTAGTTTTTAAGTGTTTTATTCAAGGGTTTAAGGAAAATGTATTTTAATCTTAATACACACAACAAACAAACGCATACACACACAGACTGTACATATATGTATATGTGTGTGTGCGTAAATCTATGTTTAAATATGTAAATATCACTCATACTTTCATTATGTGTCCTTGTTTTCAATTTTTTTTTGTATTTGTCTCCCTTTCTTATGATAGTAGCACTAAATGAACTTTATTTAGTTTAAATTATTTTGAAGTTTTTGACTTTTTCCCTTAAGGTTGTTTTTGATTTAAACAAAAACAAGAAAAGAAAACGAAAACCCACAGATTTTTGGTTTTAATATTTTATAGGTCTGAACAAATTGTTAATCAAAACAAAGTATAATTAATTAGTTTTTTGTTGAGGCAGTTACTTAAAGTAATAAATTCATTTTGCAATTATTAACTTTTAATATTCATTAATTAGAGAATTAATAAAGAGTAAATTTGAAATGTTTGAAAAAAGCTTAATTTAGTTAGAGAGACAGAGGTAAAAACTCAATTAAGGACTTTAATTAATTAAAATGTCTTGAAATAAGAACCACGAATTTGTGAGATTCTACTGTACAAACTTAAAATTAAGGAATCAAACAAAAAATCCCTATTTTTCATACGAAAAAATCCAAGATTTCAAAATTTAACTTTTTCACTGAAATAATCAGCCAGTCATAATATGGGCCGTTTTACTGAAAAATACTTTTTTAGTGAAGTATCACCGAATATTTAATTAATTAAAAAGATATTAAAATTTCAAATAACGAATAAACCGAATAATTTACTTCAAAATCGCAAAGTAATAATCCTATGATCCTCTGTTATCATTATATTTAATTTCATGCAAATCCATTCAAAATCGACTCTGCCTCCCTGTGCCTAGCATCCTCTGAATTACATTGCTTTTACATCTTTTTCCAACACCGCAAGTTTTCTATAAAAATTAAAAAACTGATTTTTTTTACACGAAGTTTTATATTATTTGACCTCTTGACCTTTAGTTTTATACTCATCATGTAATAAATATTATTACACTTATTATTGTGGCATAAAAGAAATCAGCAGGATAATATTTCATTATAGGAATTCATAAAAAAATGTACTTGAAAATATCACAAAAGAAACATTTTTTTATTAAAAGCAAATATTCAATAAATAATGTCGTTTTTTTTATAAAGAAGAATATTAATAATATATTGAATTGTAAAACCCAGTGTGATACTTAAATATCAAATTTATTCTTTGTATGAAAAAAAAGGAGCTTATAATGGGTGACGGAAAAACTATTTGCGGTTTAAGGTAAAATGTGTTAAATGTGTTAAAAAGAATAATGAATATTTTTCAAACTTTTGAAACCGAATACCCAAACCCATTACGCGAAAATAGTACTGTCATTTTAATTCCAAAAAGATATTTATTTTGATACAGAATTAGTTTTTCGATTTCTTTAAAACCGCATGATCGATTTTGCATATCATCGGCGAATACCCACGACTTAATACAATTCGTCGTAATGATTCCGGAATGATATCGGTTGCTTTTAAAAGTACACGATCAACAATCCATACATTTCCATACAGAAGACAAAGAGAGATCTAATCACCCTAAAATTTTTTAACATGAAAAATTAGAAGCATTACTCCACGAATATTGTTGTTAAACGTAAAAAGAATTTTATTATTGGGAGACACAAATAAGCTAATTTTCTTCGCTTAAAATCTCTGGAATATATTATAAAGCAGGGGAAATCGGGTCTCGCATAAATTGGGAAACCTTACAAAAAGAATTCATTTTTGAATTGTAACCAACATAAGCCCAGTTAACAAGATGCCGAGTATCCATGACGCACAGTGTTCAAAACATGCTTTTTTGAATTGTGAAAATTTCAAGTTTTAGTTAAGTTGTAAATTTTTATATAAATATTTAGTATAAATATATTTAATTAATTTTTGCAAAAGATGTACAATATTTAATATTAAATAAATTCTACAAATTAAAATGTTGTTTTGAAATTGTAATACAATATGGACAATGATGACCTTAATGTAGGGCTATAAAAAGATTGCCACATTTTCATTAAGAAATATCCAAAATACAAATCCGGGTAAAGCTTGTTTAAAATTTTTACACCTTTCAGTAAATTGCCCACTGTGCCGTTACAAGAGCTTTGGCCCATTGCCGATCTTGAGTGAACTGCTAATACATGCAGCTATATATCCAAGTTATTTCCTCCTTTTTGGCAATTTTAGCTTCGACTAAAGAAATTAAAAAAATTCGATAGAGTTTTCCCAAATTTCTATTTCAAAATAATTTAACTTTTTTTTGAACCCTAATAGATATATTATTCTTGCACATAAATTATTTTTGAATTTTATACAGAATCCATCCACTTTAAATAAAATCAAAAATTCAATCAATATTTTACTTTGGTATTAATATCTCTTAAACTATAAGTGATATTCCACACACATAGAAAATTGTAAGAACATTATGGATTTAATTTTTTCAATCAAATCATAAAAAGGAAATTGGCGATTTAATAAATCCAAAAAAACCGAGGCGACCAATTTTAGAAATAAATCATTGTCCAAATCAATTGGAAAACACATGAAAAAAGTCCAATGTTTCGTGTTTTAAATGCTCAGTATTTGGTAGATTAAAAAATTAGTTAATGTATCTGAATCTGTTTATTGACCGACAAACCAAATAAAAATTATCTGCCAAAAGTCAAAAATATTCCATCATGACAGTTCTCAGCCACATGTGCAAGACCACGTGGAAAAACTTGTTAATACTAATATTTGAATCGAACGATGCAAACCACCCTTAATTGAATAGAACCACTTCAGCAATTATTTCATAAACTCATAATTTAACTCAAAATCGGAGTAGGTTTTTGGGCGCTGAATACGTATGTTTATGTAGTATAACCAATTTTTTAATACTTTTGAGGCAAGAAACATCTATTTAATGCTTTAATTTTTATTACGAAATTTTAAAATCAACTTAAATTCCATTAAAAATAGTTTATTGAAAATTTTTTATACATAAATTCATATTAACATAATTAATTAAGCGTTTGTTAATTTATTTGTGCTATTTTTTTCCACAATAAATTATTAACAAAAATAAATTACAAATTTAATAAAATTTGCATATTCTGCCAGCTTTAGACCAAAATTAATTGCATAAAATACGTTAGTAAAAACTACAAACGCATTTAACAAAAAAACCTTCAATGTTTTCTAAAAAATCTAATATTTTAATAAGCTCGAAACATAAAAAGCCTTAAAGTATGCTAATAATATAATAAATCCCAACCGCCTAAAAATACGCAATGAATAAATGAACAAAATATTAAATAAAGTAAAAAATAACGAAACAGAAAGAATAAAGAAAACAAAAAACATAAAGGACATAAAAACTATATAAAACGCGGCCCTGCAAAGTAAAATATTTAATAAACCGCTAAAAGGGAATAAAAAGAATTTAATATTTACACCATAAAAAACCAGTAAAGAAATATTAGTTAAGGGAAGAAGTTATGATTTAGAAAATCTTGATTCAAGAAGGAACTTTATTCTTAACGCTCTTAACCAATAATTATTATGGCAAATAACATATTTGGCCGTTTTTTTATTGCTTTTAAGCCAAAATCCTGAATAAAATTAAGCAAAATAGACAACAAATATTTTCTCTTTGCTAAATTTGTTTTCTCTAAAGAAATGTTATAGATAAAATTCCGTACTCACTTTGTTTAGCAGAAGATTTAGTCCACAGTTTCTTTTTTTCTTTCTTTAATTTGCTTTATTATTTGACGCTACATTTTCCACTTGGGTCGCATTCTATAAAATATTCAAGGACTTTGTTCGAATCTTTTGAAAGTTGTTACAGGATTCAATGACGGCTGCTGTTGCTACTCTTGAATAGTCCTTTGGTAGTATGAATCTAATGGATTTGTTTGCTGGCTTTTTTTTGTTAATAATATTTCATTATATTTTTTTTATATTTTTTAAAGTTCTCTTTTACATAATTTTTTTTATTTCACTCTTTTTTTAATTTCGTCAATTTTATTTCTATGGAATTATTTTTGGACGTTTGCCATTATTATTGAAACTCTAAAAAACACAACAACAAGAACAACAAAGTACATATTAGAGAAAAATATTCCAAATAATAAGAAGAAGAAAAAATATATAAATATTAACTATAAATCATGACTGTTTAAAAGTTAAGTCATTATATTTTGTAACGATAATGCGTTAAGTGTATAATTTACACTTTAAAAATGGTTTACAACAAAAACAGCATACAACAACAAACATTTACAATGCACAGTGGGTCAAAAAGTAAAAGAAATCAATTACAATTACAAACGTTTTTTGTTTTATGACACGCTTTAGCATTGTCTCGGATATCGGTCTATAACTTTGCTATATACTGAAAATAACAAAAAATCTTACAATTTGGCAATTTTTTAGATATAAACGTTACAGCAGATATACGGATGGACATATCTATATACTTTAAGAGATCTTGTGGCGATGGAATGAATGACAGAAATCAAACAAAAATTAACTACTTGTTCTTGTTATTGAGGTGAAACTGCTTTGCTAAGTGATACGTAGTAGAAAAATATTCTAAATTGCCAAAATGCCGCATTCAAATGTACTCAATTCAGCACCTACATGAGGAAACGAAGGCCCTACCCTTTAAAGAACATAATTAAATACTTAGCAAGCTGTTCCTTTTAGGATGTCTTCTCCACAGAGGCATGTAAGAAAGTATATTCTTATATACGAACAGAGCATACTTAGGTATATGGAAGATAAAAACTTTGAACGAAATTCACAGAGACACCACAAATTCCACGGCTTCAAGTTACCAAGTGAATGCTATGATTCAAGACCTCTTACCGCCTAATGCAGACAATTAACAGAATTTACATCGGTCTACAAGATTAGGATGAAACAGTAGGCTCAACGCCTAGTCTCGTATTGATTGTGTCGGCCCAAACCAATATCCTGCATGGTCAATGTCCAAGAACCACGTAAAGACATTTGTTTAACTGTCAGAAAAATCCTAACTTTATAAGACCTGAATATCTGAGGTTCCACGATTTCTTTAATTGCTCTTTTGAAGATGTTGCAACAACATCTTCGAATAGAGCAAGAGGGAGTGATATCTTTCTAACAAACGATATTTTAATAGCGCATATCTCCTGAAAGTATGCAACTATATTTAATTAAATTTGGAGCATGAATAAAGCAATAAAAGTGAAATACTATAGACTGCCTAAAATAAAAATACTGATTGTTGTGGATGGCATTAAAGCCGTATTTAATATTCTTACTGTTTTTTTATATTTATACCCTTTAAAATGATATTTCGAATGTGGTATGTGCGATCATTTGAGAATCAATTTTTTTGATTTGATATTTGATTGTTTTATGAGCTCAAAACTCTACTCCGGAAAGACATTTGTATGGAAACTACTAGAAATACTGGACCTGTTATCGTCAATTCAAAT
Organism: Cochliomyia hominivorax; assembly: GCA_004302925.2. Lineage (NCBI taxonomy): Eukaryota > Metazoa > Arthropoda > Insecta > Diptera > Calliphoridae > Cochliomyia > Cochliomyia hominivorax. The sequence goes on from PYHX02000495.1 coordinate 2,870,988, forward strand.
CGGAAAAGAAAGAATCATATTAAATTTCAGAACATTACATGGATTGACTACCGCAGCATTATCTTTTTCTTAACGTTACAAAGTTCTGCTTTAGTGCATAACGCCGCAATCATTTATAGCTGTGAAAAAAAGAACCGTATGCTTTTATAGCAATATGAGCCAGTGTAATTGCAGTTTACGGTTTCTGAAACGAAAATGTTCAAATAACGCAATGATAATGATTTATTTTTTTTTATTTAATTTTTCTTTCTCAACCCACTGTGCATGAATATTTTATATTTTTATAATTTTATTCTTTATAATGACTTAAATCTCTAGACAGAGTGAAAGGATATATTCACTTACATAAACTTTAACAAGAAGAGTTTTGTGTATGACACAGACACACACACACAAACACAATTTTATTTAAATTTTTTATTTAAAAATATTTTTAAGCTGCTTCTTATTTGCTTCTTCTCTCTATTTTGTTTTACTTTTTTATATTTTTATATTTTTTATTTAAAAAACAAAAATATTTTATAAAATTGATTTTTTTCTTCACTGTTTTGTTGATGATAAATTGGCTTCATGTTTGATTTTCACTCTTATTTTTTCATTTTTGTTTTTATTTTGTGTTCAACAATTGTGGTTTTTATTTTTTTTCATTTTTTGCATATTTTAGTGGTTTTATTCAACGAGATAATCTTTTGTTAAATTTTTATTCAATTTTAATTTAAGATTTTTGATTATTTTTTTTTAATAATAATTTTAATTAATTATTTATCATGATTTGCGCTCTTTTAAATATTAATTGTTTTAAAGTAATTGTTTTTCTTTATATAATAAACTAAAATAATTTATTAAAAATTTTCTTTTATATCAACAAAACAATTAATAAATTAATTAATCGCTTTTTAAAACAACAAAATCACACATTTACACTCTCTTAAAACTTTTTTTTATAAATTTATTGGTCATAACAAGTAAGAATGCTATAAGCCGGCTATGCCGAATTTTAATTACCCTCCACCACAAATCCATGTGAAGAAAATAGGTATAATGAGTCATAAAATGAGTTATATAACGGTTCTACTGAAACGTTCTAATTTATCGATTTATAATTGACAATTCAATGAATATAGAGGTTGCTTCAGATATCGGTTTATATCTTTTAATATACTGAACCGATGTTGCTGGTCTTAAATAGAAAACTTCTTAGGACTATAGCAAATACACAGGCCAAATTTCTTTGAGATCCATGAATTATTGTGGATGAGAGCATGTCAATTACAGACAAACAGACGGACTTAACTTAATCGACTCAGATCTTGATATGATGTAAGAATATATATATATACATCGTGGGATCTGAGATAATTTCTTCTTAACGTTACACGCGAAATGACTCTTTCTTTTTTCTTATATTTTGTAAAAATTTCCTCTCTCTCTCTCATAAACTCTCCATTTTTACACAAAAACGCTAAGATTTATATCCTGTTATATCCAGTTTGCTATTGTTTTTGTTGTTTCAAATTGTTGTTCATTTCATATTTTTAGATTAAATAGAAAAATATTGAGATCAAAATAATTTGAGAAGGGAGGGAGAGAGAAAGAGAGAGCGTAAGTGAAGGGAATTTAACGGAGTTTTATATTACACTCAATGATGTTAGTGATGGTTGTTGATGAAAAAAAAAATATATTGTTGTTGTTGTTGTTATTGTTGTTATTATTTTGTTATTATAACATGTTTTGTTAAAACTCTGGTTGTTGTTGTTATTGTTTGTAATATTGTTGCTACTGACTGACTGCTGCTTCTTTTATTTGTTATTGTTGCTATGAAATATTGTTGTTTTATGATGCTGTAAAAAACAACACTAATCAGGCGGAGGGAAGAGGAAACGTAAGTTTTTTGTTTTAATAAAAATAAGTAAGAATGCTAAATTCGGCTGTGGCGAATATAAAATGCCCTCCATCACTAACATAATGCAAAAATTAGCATGAGTTGAAGATATTACACACAAAAAAATTACATCGTTCTTCAGCTTAAACATCGATTACGAGAAAAGATCTCTATAAAAACTACAGAGGAATATGGCAACATGTTCTTTACCTTTAAATATTGGTACCGAGCTAAAGGTTTTAATGGCCCCTTTTATTTAAAAAGAGAATGTTAAAGAACAATTTTCCTACATGAGATGTATTTTTAAATATGTATATTTAAGAATTTTCTAGTTGTCTGAATTTCGATAGAACTGGTTCATATTTAAGGACATTGTTAATCTAAAATACTATTTCGGAATGTGGGATTGAAAGATTAATAACCAAATCGATAATTCAAATTAGTTTCATATATTAAAAAAAGTTTTAAAATATGAAACAAATTTAAAGCTATTTTGTGGAAAGGGGCGTTATATGGCAGTTATAGCAAAACATCGGCTGGTCAGATTAATAACATATATTCCAGACAACTAGAGAAATTGTTTAAACGGATTTCAATAGGATTCTTAATTATTTATTAAGTTTATAAACTCAAACCCATTTTCCGGGAATGGGCTTTATATTGGAACCGAGATGAACCAAATTAATAACACATATTAAAGATAAATAATTATTGCGAATATATAAAATTAGCTAAAAAAACATTGTGCTGAATTTCAATGGAATCGGTCTTTATTTAAGAATTTTATAAGCCGATTTATGGAAAGGGACGTTATATGGGAAAATGTAGCAAAATTAATAACATATTCAAAACGATTAGGAAATAAATTGTGTCAAATTTCAATAGAATCGGTTCATATTTTTATAAGCTATAAACCATATTTCGGAATGGGGCCTTTTATGGGAACAAGGTCGAATAATAATCCCAGCAAAATATAGTTTCTTAGGGATTTTATTGTTTTACAATAAATATATATTGCAAATTTCAGAAAATACAGATTTGGGGTTGTATCAAAATTTTGGATATTGCAGCCTTAAACTTTCTTCTTTTAAACCGACTCTTATGATTTTTGCTCACCACCGTCCTTTGACATTGCACTATTTTCAGTTGGCTATTACGTTTTGTACACTATTTAATTTATTATCTAAAACTAGCTTTTACCCGATGCGCTTTGCTGCATAAAAATTCTACTCAGTCCATGATCTCAATAGACATTCGATAATCAGTATTTGCTTTGTATGATGCCTTCTTCTCCCCTGATTCTATCCGTCATACGTTTTGTCACGCACAACAGTTCGTTGAAGAATTCATTGGGACCAAATTTGAAAATTCTCGCTGTTACAGTTTTTTAATCAATATTTGCTTTGTATGAGGGTACTCCTTCCCGTGGTCTTTAATAGTGTATGGAAATCGACTCAGATTTTGATTTCATGCAAGAATATATATAATTTACATTAGCGTGACACACAGAATGACAAAGTTATTATAACCTCATCACCACTTGTAGTGGTTGAGGGTATAAAAGTACATCTCATGAGAGGGGATATTAAAATTTTATACAAATTGTCTGTTTTGTTAGGATTTGAAAAATGTACAGCAAAGAAAAAACAGTTTCGTTCTTTTTAAAATATGCAAATTTTCTAATAAATTTTTAAAATGTTTTTTTTTTTTTTTTGAGGGGAACAAAAAATTGAGAAAGAAAAAAAGTTTTAATTAAATATTTTCATTTTTAATTTTTTGTCTTTTCTCTTCTTTCCAGCTTTAAGTATGTAGTTAATTAGGACTAACACCTACACACACAGAAACACATACACACATTCATAATAGTATTTCAACAGTTTTTGAGGTTTAAATGAGTCATAAACGCATTGAAATTGATGGATGTTAGAATCATGTGGCAAATTAAAGTGTTGTTTGGTGTTACTTAATTTGTAAGCAGGATTTTATGTGGTTAAAGGATTTGTAATTGTTATTTTTTTACCTTTACACAGACACACACACCCGCATACTTAAACAAACTTATATTTATGAAAATCTTCATTTCAAAAAGTTTGTTTTATAAAAGTTTTTGTAAATATTTAATTACATTTTAAATGAATGAAAAAAAGTACGTAAATAATTTATGTTATTTTTTCGGAAATCACATTTTTTAATGTTAAATGTTTAAAATCTAAAGGGATTTAAATACTTTATTTTAACTTTAGTGACAATGAAGTTAAGTTGTAGATTTATTTAATCTTTTAATGGTCAATTTAAAATTTATAAAAATTTTTAATAAAAAATGAAAAGTTCTTCAAATCACAAATTTTTAATATTATTTATATTACTATTCGTTGGTTCCATACAACTATTCTTTGTGCGATGAGTCTTCCAAATTGTTCATAGGTGACATTTGGTGACAATTTGGTGAAGGTATAACACAGTCGGACTTTTTTAATGAAAATTCTAAAATTTAGTATTTTAGAAGAAATTTTTTATGCAAAATTTGAATTTAATTTTAAATGATTATGAAAAAACTAACTTTAAGCACGGTGCGCTTTGCGGCACAAAAAGTTTTTTCAGTCCTTGATTTCGAAGGAAATTTGACAAATCACAACGTGTATTAAAAAAAAGTAATTGCGACAAAATTTAAAAATTTTTTTGCTGTAATAGTAGTTCTTAAGATATTCGATGGTCAATATATGCTTTGTATGGGGGCTACTTCTCCCCCTGATCCTATCCGCTCTATATTTTGTCCATTAAAACAAACTCATGAGGAAGTGAGGAAGTGAATCTCGATATTATAATTCTTTAGATGTTTAAAAATCAATATTTGATTTGTGTGGTTGATACCCCTCCCCTTGGTCCTATCCGTTCTATATTTTGTCCAGTAGAAAGTAATTGAGACGAAATTTCAGAACTTTCGTTTGTATAATTCCTTATATATTCGATAATCAATATTTGCCTTGTATGGAGGTTTTTCCCCTTCCCCTGGTGCTATAGGAATTTTTGATATCCTATGTTACTTCGAGTATATTAGATTGTTCTGTCAAAATTACATCAAAATTGGCCAGCCATTTTTGTGGTCTATACGTTACATACATTTCAAAATATTTTTTATTTTATTAGGATAGACTAATGGTAGTTATCAAAAATTAATGAACCACCTCGTATAAAGGAATTTTAATAATGCTTAAGAGTGCAGTAAAATTAAGTAGTACCACCACATCGATTAATGCCCTCGTCTATGAGGGCTAGAAGGAAATTATGGATCGGAACTTCGGGGTAAATTCGCACATTGTTTAAGCGAAATTTTACGCTTAAACAAATGCACCGATCCTCGTATAATTTGGCATGGCATTAAGAATGTCATAAGGCTAGATTTAGTGCCAAATTTTATTAGGAAACTCTTTTATTTAGGACTTTTGATGGCTTTGAATCCGGAAGGACCCATCATTACCGAATTTCAATAGACATTGTCCTTGAGTCAAAATTACGACACATGCTAATTTAATGAAGATATCTTAAAATTGCGGCCTGCATTTTGTTTACAAAATTTACATGGACCAGCCAGCCAACAGGGTAGATTGACGGATACCGTTAAATTGACTCAGGATCTCTATTCTTGATCTTCATACTTTGAAATTTAGATTAAACAATGAATTATGACTAATATCACTCACTAATATTTAAATAAATACTATTTAAAATATAAATTATAACAAAATTATTTAAGACGTTTAACATAAAAACATAAAGTGACATTTTATGCTTTATATCACATTAAAGTATTTAGTTCGAAAATTCGAGTTTACAAATTTACAGGTTTTAGTTTACAAATCGTTCATGAACTGAAATTTTGTTTATCTTTTGTTTCCGACTAAAACGTGAAAATTTGTTTCGTAAATGGAAAAATATTTTAATTAAGATAAAACTTATGATAGTCCATCTCCATTTAAAATCTACCACATTTTTGAACACCTTTATGAAGAGCTCAATATCTCTCCACTGATCTTAGCTGCGGGCAGTTTGGAGGATTTGCCTTTCTTGGCACAAATTCAACATTATTGCTCTTTTGCCACTCAAGGTCTTGTCAACCTTAGTGACAGTATACTAAGACAGACCAAATTGGACACATTATAAAGTCTTATGAATGGAAGCAGCCTATGGACTTTGAATGATTGTCCAAGAAGTTGCGGAAAATGTGATATAATGCAAGAATGTTGTTTTAGAAAACTTGACATCAATTTCCGTGCTTTGTTTTTGACCTCTTAATTTTAAGCAGCGTTTCTGTTTGTAACTTTTTGAGTCTTGTATGTTTTAAAAACTTTAACGTTTCGTTCCAAATAAGCACTGATCTAATCGGGCTGTTTTCCTGCCAAATGTATTACTTCTTTGGAAAATGCTTTATATTTTCTTTTTTGCCATTAAAATATCATGTGGACCATTCTAAGGATAAGTTCTATCTAAGGATAAGTTCTTCCTGTACTGTTTAATAACATTGGGCACAGTTTGACGCAAACCTTTAAACGCTTAACCAACTTTTTGTAGCAAAGTTGGGTTTTGCTGAAAATATTTCATAATTTTAGTACACACTTTTTTCTGTGGTCACTGTTTCGATCTCATTCGATTTCATTCGATCTCATTATCCAAAAAAAGTGAAAAATTTGCTACATTCGCCTACTGAATCTTCAATATCCTTTACCATAAACGTGCGTGCAGTAAATACGTTATATTTTTTACTCACACACTTATACATATTTCTTAAATTTACACAGGAACACTTAATTAACAATCAGTTATATTTTCGCTATAACTTATTTTCTACAAAACCGATTTTGAAAATTTTTGGAATTAATTAAAACATACAACTTACAATCTAATCGGCAAATTTATAAATGGCAATTTTACGAAAGTTCTTCGCTTGATATTGTTCTAATCTGTTAAAACTTAACGTTCGTTCCAAATAGTATGAAGCGAATTTCTTTGAGCTCTGTCAATTATTATGAATGTGAGCATAACATATTGTGCTCTGAGATGATTATTTTTTAGCGTTAGACACGGAATGACAAAGTTAATATACCCTCTTCACCACTTGTGATGGTGGAGGGTATAAAAAGACAAAATATTCAATACTTAATGAAAATTGTTTATTTGAGATAAGGACATTTTTAATAGAAAACGGATATATTCATATGTTTAACATTTTATTTGTATTTACTTAAAAATGTCCTTAATTCCTTAGTGCAGTTACGAAAAATTTCAACAAAATGTAAACTTCAGATTTTTGCCACAAAGTTTTATTTTGACTTTCTAATTGACATTTTGAAATGTCTTTGTGTTGTAAAACAACCTACCAACCAACCAACCAACAACAACAAAATTAAAATTTCTATCCTGAAGCATTTAAAAAAGGATAATTTTTCTTTTACTAAGTAAAAGTAAATACACCAACAAATAAAAAGTATTAAAATATTTTAATTAACAAAACCGTTTTTCAAATCATAATTTTTTTTTTTTTAATTTTAATAAAAATTCTAGGAATTTGAAAACTTTTCCAAAGGAAAAATATAAATTGCCATATGCAGGTCAACAGCAACAACAACAAAACTTAATTTGCACTTTAAATTAAAATCAACTTATGTACATTATCCTTTAAAACGCTCCTTTTTGGAGGAAACAATTTAATATTTGTAAAAAGATTTTAATAATTTTTTTATTTGATTTTTTTCAATTTTCCTCATTGAAAAATAATAAAATTTTCGTAAAATTTTTTTCATTTACTTTATTTAAAATCCGTTTGATTCGCACTCATTCACTCACTCGTCACAATGTGAAACACTTTTAATGTTTTTGTTGTTACTTGTTTTCTTCTTCTTATTTTTTTTTTGTTGTGTGTGTAACAGCAAACGTTCGCTGTCGTAGTCGAATGGTAACTACTGCTGCTACTTGTTGGCAATATTTTGTTATGCTGTGTTTTTGAGTCGTTAATCTTGTTTTTTCCTGTTCTGTTTTGTTCAACATTCTAGATATCAACTCCTTTGGAAAATAAAATCAAAACATAACAGAACAGAACACAACTGAACAGCATTAAATGTGTCTGCAAAGATTTCAACTGGAAAAAGTGGGACAGATGAAGAAAGTAGAATTCCCTGCAGACAATCGCATAGAAGAGAACAATAAGAGAAATTCATTTTATAAATTGTACATTTTCTTTTTTACTGGCATAATTTAAGCTTTTTATGATTTCAATATATGCAGCTTTAGAGCTTTTATTATATTAAATGTTTTATTACTTATACGCATTCATTTGATATGAATATAACTCATACGCTCTAGTAATTGTTTTGTATTTGAATTCCCTATTTGGCGCTCAATTAACAAATGTTTAGGTTTAGTTAGAAATAATTGTTGTTACGCGCAACTAAAAAAATGAATACAACTTTAATCATAAAAAAATAAAATAAGAATTAAAGTAAAAATCAAATTAATTTGAATGAAATTATTTTTGTTGTATAAATAAAAAATAAATTTTGTTAAAACAAAAAATAAATTTGGTTTTAAGTCTTCAAAGAGCTAAGAAAGTTAGTCTGTCTAAAATACCCTCGTTTTTTTTTTCAAAAAAAGCTTTTTTGCGAAAATTCCACTTTAATTGAAAATTCGTTTTACTCAAAAAAAAAAAAAAAAAAAAAAAAAAAAAAAAACTTTGATTTTTAACAGAAAATTCCAGGTTGATATTTAAAAAATATTATAAACTAAAAACTTGATTGAGATTCAACGATTTACTGGATATTTTTCTGTGGATTTTTTTTGTAAAGAATTAAATAAAATCATTTTCAATGTTCATTTTTTAAGAAAAAAATAACTTCACCATAAAATATTTTTTATAAAATTCTATATAATTTTAATAAAACTTTTTTTTAATCTTATTTTCTATAAATTCGGAATTTTGATTAAAATTATATTTCATTTTCAAAAAAAATATTAAAAACTACTTTACCACAAAAAAAATACTTTTCTATTCACTGTCAAAATTCAAAAACTTCTATTTTTGCCAAAAATAACATTTTCGAAAACCAAAATTTTCAGTTGTATCAAAATTTGTATTTTCAAGAATCCATATTAAATGCCAGCTCTCGTAGCATTTCTGCTGAGAAACATCTGGGTATACCCTATATAGTTTTATGATCTACTGCTCTAGAGCTTTAACAACCATTCAGGTCTGTCCGAAATGGTCCCTTACAGAGTCTATTTCTACTACCTTCACTACAGTGTATATTAAATCACGACTCTTTTAGCGCTGGTTATACGCTATATAGTTTTCAATCTACTACAACCCAATTCAAGTCTTTCCAAAATGGCCCTTCACACACTCTGTTTATAATACGTTCAATATCGAGTATATTATAGACCATTCCTCGTATTACTCCCCCTCAGTAATATCTGGGTATTCGCAATATAGTTTTAGGATCCACTCCTCTTGTATTTTAACGAGAAGTATCACAACCCCATTCAGGCCCAAAATGGTCCCAGACTGTTAAAATTATCTTTAATACATTGTAAATTATATTAAACCTCTTTTAGCAAGTCTCTTGAGAAACGACTGGATATACGCTATATAGTTTTAGCATCTACTACTATACATCTTTAATTGAAAGTATTGCAACTCTCTTCTTTTCTAGTGCCTTAATTCGATGGATCAGTTCTGTCCAAAACGGCCTTCCAAAAACTTTACTTACAGTATCTTCACTGTAGAGTATATTTATAGTGCAACCCCCGTAGCACGTCTCATTAGAAACAACTTGGTATACACTATTTAGTTTTAGAATCTAATTGTCTAGAGCTTTAAACAGACGTAACACAACACTACTCCCGTTTGTCCAAAATAGCCTCTTACTGACTCGGTGTATATCTACAGAAAATCTACTGGATACAGTTTACATAGTTTTAGAATCTACTTCTTTAAAATTTTTACCGGATGTATCACAACCCCATCCAGGTGTGTCCCAAAAGGTCCTCTTAAGAATTTGTTTTATTTCTCAATTTTTAAGGTAAAATAACAAAATCCATTTTGAACAGACCTCGTAGCAAGTCTCCTGAAAATCACATTGGTATACCCTATATAATTCTAGAATCGACTCCTGTAGAGCTTTAATTTTCATCAATTTATTTTATCAGAAGCTTCTATTTTTGAAAAAATCGCTAAAATTTTAATTTTGATCACAAATTTTAAAAAGTACATTTTCACTAAAAATTTGAAATTAATAAAAAATACTTGAATTTGTTTGTTCCAGATTAACCAATTTTTTAATTTTTAATTGAACACAAATTAAGTTTGTAAAAAAATGATTAATTTTAAAATTATTTATTTAATTATTTTTCAAAATATTCTTTGATATATTTTTTATTGAAAACAAAATTTAATTGAAGCTTAAAATTGAATGAACTTCGTAAAAAATGGCTCATTTGCAGCAAAATTGTCACCTTTTTGACCGAAACATATTTTATGGAACTCATTAATGAAAATGTTAAATTTTCTATATCTTTTACAAACATATAATACTGCAATGTGAAGTACAGAACATTCTCGGTAGAACAACTCCATCGTTACCACGACAATTGGATCTTCGTTCCGAAACGAATAGAGTTACACACGGTCAAAGAATGTCAACCCAGCGGATGGGGAAATTTCTTTCCCCATGAAAAAATGATTGGATTCTACACATTCTACTCGCAATAGGAATAATGTGTTTCAGGCACAACCCCACAAATGTTACAATTGGTAAACATTTGTTGTCGTTTGTTTTTGTCTTTAATATAAATAACTAATAAAACAGCTTAATTGTTATCCATTTATGAAGTGAAGTCGTGACGTAAAATTTTCGTTTACGTTTTAAAGGTCATGGACTTTGAGGAAACATAATTGTAAAATAAAAAATAATTTACCTTTTTTTCACTATTATTCCTTCTCTTTTTGCAGCAATATTGATGTAATATCTTCCAGATATTGATAGAGATTAGTTTTATAGAAATATAAATCTTTTAAAATTTGAATTTGTTTGTAACCGAAATTTTCTAGATCTGAGCGTAATATTAACAAACCAAATAATTTGTCTACAGCTAAATCATCAACTAAACGTCGGGTTCTTTGCATTGCAATCGTATCTAAATATGCCAATAAGGAAACTATACATAACGCTACTTTTGGCATAAGGGAAGAACTTGTTTCCGATTCGTTACGTAATAGTTGTGATAAATCGACTACAACCAATCGGGGTAATAGTGACCAACTGTGCAGCAATAATAACTTTCTCGAAATATCATCAAAAGATTTGTAGCACCTAAAAATAATCATGAGACTAATAATTAACTAAAATATATTTATACAAAATTTAAACTTACATAATTATAAATCTCTTTAGCTGATCTTTACTAACATCCAGTTCGAGGGTTAATTTTGTGAAATCAAACAATTCAGAAGTTATGAGCAGCACAGTTTCACCTTTTTTAACTTTTTCCAAACATAACTAAAATTAAAAAAAATAAATAAATAAACAAAAATTTTCGAGTACAGGCAGTGAGATCGAAAAATTCCTAACACACGTTTTTTATTAGAACATTTTATATTATCTTTGTTATCTTTATAATACATGTTCAGTTATTAAGTATAATGTCAATCAAATGAATATATTGTTAATCCGATTAAAATCAGAGACCAAAAAAAGTGCGTACTAAAATGATTTAATATTTTCAACAAGAACCAACTTGTCCAATTTGTTAAAGACATCAAACAGTAGCGGTAGAACTTTTTCGTTGATGGAAAGTCTGGTTCAGATAGAAGAAATGGGTCACATGATGTTCCTAAAACCAAAAAATTGGAAAGCCTTTTAAAAATAGCTCCCAAAACAGACTGGTTTAGTCAGTGCTGCAAATACAGGTTTCAAAACATACAAGGCTCAAAATGTTCCTGACACGAACGCTGCTAAAAATTCAGAGACCAAAAACAGAGCAGAGAAATTTAAATAAAGTTTTCTAAAACAAAATATTCTTGCTGCATAATGGAAAACGAAACGTATGTTCTGGCAGATTTTTCGCAACTTCCCGGTTGCTCGAGGAAATGTTGAAGAAAAGTTTAAGACCCAAAAATAGTCGAAAAAGTCGTGGTACGGCAAACAATATGAAGTTGCACAAATAAAATTAAAATGTGGTAAAGTTTAAACCAACATGGACTATCTGTTAGAAGATCCTAAGGGTTACATTTAATAGCCTATTAACCTCTTCAGCTCATGCCACTGCAATCACGCAAAAAATTCATCAAAATACTAGACGGCAGTAATTTAGATACGGATAAAAGAAACTTTACATGAACTTTTAAAACGATTGACTGATCACTGATAAATTATGTTGCTCCATTGTGGTCTCCCTCGCTAAGTGATACGCAATGGAGAAATATTCAAAGTTGCCAAATGCAGCCTTAAGAACCGTAACGAGCTGTATACAAATATCCCAAGAGTAGTTCTGGCACAACCATGTTCGGGATGGAGCAACAGGTTCAATGCCTACTGGTTTCGTATTTTCCATACCATCCCAAACATTTGTCCAGCATATGGACAAATAACACATGTTACACAACATTTGTTTAATTGTAAAGCGAAAGCTACCATTCTTAGCCCAGAAGATCTGTGTTAAATTTGATTCTATGAAAAATAAAATTAAAAATACTTGTACTGGAAAAAAAATGATTTTTTGGGTTATGACGACCTTGCACCAAATGAGCGATATATGCATGTTAAGAATTTTTAAATCTCACTCCATATTACCTTGTATAGTTGATGTAAGTAATCATTTGAATGAATATCAATTAAGTAATTTTCTAAATATTCCGAAAGCGAATTCATTTCTAATCGAAGAGTTTGGCGCGTCTATGAGTTCATTTCATACACACACACAGTTAAACCACTGGACCGTGTTTCTTGAAATTATCACAGACTGATTCCAATTTCAATGCATTTTTAACGAGAGTTGTTGAATTTTCAATGATTTGTTGACCAACGACCAATTTGGATTTACGTTCAACACCATGCAAGTGGAAATACCTTGCGCTTGGAAGGAAACAAACAGGTTTCAATATTCTCGCAATTATTAAATTTATTTAAATTTATCTTTATTCTCGTATTTCTCGTTTAGTTATAAATTGAAATTATTTATTTGTCATACTAAATTCCAATAAATTTATATTTTTTATCAAAATTTTTCAACTTTCAAAATTATTCCGCCAATTTCAATTGTGAATAAAAAATTTGACAACTTTTCACTGCTTTCTGCCAAATTTCTGCAATTTGCAGCCTCAAAATAAAGCAGCAGATGTTGGTCAAACCTCGTCAAGCCAAATGACAATGTATTTCTTATGGGATTGATGAGGTTTGACGACAGGCCTATTTTATCTCTAAAGCATAAATGTATTTGAGATGGGGCAGTACCAACAGTGTTTGCGGTCAAGCCTCTGCTCAACATTCGTGGCAGAACATAATAACAGAATAGTGGTGCCAGATCAATAATGTATACTAAGAAGAGAAATTAATTGTTAAATTATACGAAAACACTTGACACTAAACATTAATAGAAAATAAACAACTTTATTTTTCAGTTTTATGATCTCTAAATTATTTAACATGACTTTATTTTGAAAAATTTTCACTTCATTAAAAGAGATGGCACACAGCAGTCACTTATACCGCATTACAACTCTGCAAATTACAGAGTTGCATGTGGATGGTGTAGTAACGCCACAAAATGGCGTCACGTAATTGCTATACTCACCACGGTACATGAAAGACAAGATAAAAGAAAAACAAGCAAAGAAGAAAAATTTTTTTCATCAAGTGTAGAGGCGACAAAAGGCAAAAAATATATTCTAATTTTAATTCTTAAATTTTATTCGAATTTTTAATCATTTAAAATTTGTTATTAATTCTCTAGATTAAACGCAATTTAATTATTTAATTGTCAGTCGCATTATTTGCTTGAAATTTTCAAGACCCACTAACGTCGCAAGCGATTGAAATAAAAATCTTTGAATTGAAATTTTTTCTCTGTCTTTGACATCAAAATCAATTGACGTGAAAATCAGTTCACATAGCGCTTTGCTGCGAGTAGAGGAGAAAACACGTTCCAGTATTCCACAGCCGTCTAAAGTTTATACTTTTGCTCGGCCGAGGAATGACAAGAAAAGAAGGTGTAGCTACTAAACCTTCGTTGAAAAGAAGAAGAATTTAATTAAATTCACAGAAATTCAAAAATTAATAAATAAAAAATTTTGCAAAAAAATAAGAAAAATTCAGAAAGAGAACAGAAAATATCTGGGTCCCCTTAAAGGAAACGTTGAAGGGGAAAAAGGGCGGCATTCGGCTACCCTAGTAATTGTATTGAGTTAAATTTTGAAATTTAAACACGGAACTACAGAAGAAATAATTGGAATAAAAATTTTGGATAATTTCAATTGGAGCAGTGACCGCTGAAACGACCACAACGTAAAAGGAAAGGAAATTGTGGCGTAAACTTTGCATTGATGGTAATGCATGCTAGAAAACCGCAACGCATGAACGATGGGTAAATAAATAATTTTTATCATTTTATGTATTTTTTCCTCTTTTAGATCTCAAGTTTATATATACGGCATTTTTTTCTCTTCTTTTTTATTTAAACTAGCATTTTTTACAATTTTGCTTTGTTTTTATTATTTCACCTCAAACTAGCGCTGTCATTTCTTCTTTTCTTTTTTATATACACCACCTTTAAGCAGCTCTGCTGCTGAGCTGTCAACTCTAGGTGGAAAACACAAAAAGAAAAAACTTAATAAGAAGCATTAAAAAATTATAGTGTAGCAAAAATATTTAAACGAAATGTAAAAAGATCAGTTAGAAAATTCATTTTTCTCAAAATTCTTTGTGATTTTATATGGATTAACGAGGATTAAGTGCAAGAAAACGTAAATGAGTTTGTGTTAAAGGAAAATTCGTTGGCATAATCATTATTAACTTCCTCTGCTGCTGTTGACTTGTATCTGGTGTTTGTTGCTGCTGCTGTGAGGTTTCCCCCGATTTTCGTGTTTTTTTTTTTTTCTGTTTAAAATATTATTTTTCATTTTCCTGTGTCTCCTCCACTTATATGTATGTGGTTGGAGTCTGTGTATATCTATACGTACATACAATTTGTATTTGATTACTTCTGCCCTTGTGCCGCAGCACCGTTTTCTTATTGTCATCGTATACGATTTTTAGTTTTATGTTATTAAAATTTTTGCTGCCATCGTCACATTTGAACAAAAAAGTATAAGAAAACTAATTTCTAACTTCCACACATTGCACTGCAATATACCAGATCGTCTGTCATCTGTTGGCGTTAATTGTTAAAACATCTTCTGCATCCAACTATTACGACTACTCACAACATATTCTTTATAAACATTTTAATTCTAAATTGTTTATTATTATTTTTAACATCTGATTTTATTTTGTGGCTGCTGCTGCTGATACCCGCTGCTCGCTCTCATTTCCTTTTGCAATGCGGTAAATAATTATTTTTCTTCTTATGTTCTCCATTTTTATCAATTAAATCTTATGAATAATTTTGTAAACATTTCTTGCAAGGAAAAATTAATTTATTTGCTGTTTATTTTTAGTGGAGAGAAGATAAGAAACTATTTTGTGTAACAAACAAAATATAATTAAGTCTTTTTGTGTCTATAAACAATAAATAGTTTGTCCGAGGGGGGAAGTTGTGCATACATTTTGAATTTATATTACCTTATTCGTTAGGAGTCTCTAAATCAACAATAAGCCTTGAAAGTTATGGACTTTGCAGTCAATATTATAATAATATAGATTTGGAAATCACAATTAGCATTATAAAGATCTTCCTTAAATTTTCTTTGTTAAATGTTACATTGTATCAGCAATTATTGAAACCCAATAAGAGTAAAGAAATGAACTAAAAGTTACTTTTTCGTATAGGGAGGATATATATTTCATATTTAGTAATCTGAGACTTGAGTTTCGAAATTCAATTGAAACTATTAGATGTTTTTACACTAATGCCAAAACCTACTTCTACTGATCTCTTTCACACGCTTTTCCATTGATATTTTTTTATTTTAATAACTTATAAATAAGATAATTAGATCTTAGTCTCGAAATGACCCTTGTCACACTCGACCAAAGATTCTCAACCCAGCTACTGCAGTATCAAACTTTTTCCCCAAGAAAGAACAACCAACTTGATGTTTACTTTTGTAAATGAAATTTCATAACTTTATCTTTATATATATATATAAATTAATATGTATTTTTTTGTATGTTTGCATATTTGTTTGGAAACATAGGCTACAATTTTTTTCGATTCGACCAGGGGTACCAGCCATGCAAAGCAAATATAAATTATTCAATATCTAAAAAACAGCGATAGTCTTGAAATTTTGTAGCAATCATGCTTCTGTGAGATAGCTTCACTAGAAAAATATTGTTCAGATAGAATCAAGGGGAAAGAAGAGCCCTCATATAAACCAAATAATGATTATCAAATATCTAATGACTATTAAAACGGGTGGGTACAGGTGTGTGTTTAGAAAAATGTTTATGGCAAATATTACGATAGTAATATTAATAGTGATAATCTGCTTAATGTTAAGTTTTCGATTTGATAAAATGCTGTGAAAATGGTTCGGAGTATTTATTAAATATATTGTCCATATTGATATCAATATACGAAATTGTGATTTAGTTACAAAATTTGATTCTCTCCATTGGATTTAAGTAAATTGCTAAACGAAGCAAATTAAAAATGATTTCAAATAGTTATCAAATCTATTAAATGACAAAATATTGAGTACAAGAATTTTGGGTAATAACAATATTGTTTTGTTACAAGTTTTCAAATACTTTCCAAAATTTTTTTAATAAATTGTACTTATAAATTCTTATTGGTTTATGTGTATTATGAACATTAAATTTAATATTCAATTAATTCATATTTTTTCTTTTCATTAAATATCATATAATCTTTTTTATTTTTATTTATTTCAGCTACTTTGAGAAGCATCAATCTCATTCGTATCAGGTGAGTTGCATTTAAAAATTGTGAATTTTTTTTATTTATTATTAGTATGTGTTCGAATGCATTTGTTTTCTTTAATTTGTTACAGAATCATTAGTTTCATTAACGCAATTAAAATCATTCCATTGCATTACATTCACCTAAATTAAATATTAAAGAAAAGCTTAAAGTATTTTTTAATAGTAATTGATCGGAATACAGTTTCGTTAATAACATAAATTTTTAAAATTTATTCAAACAATTTATGATTTTTCAAAAAATGTAATTCTAATTAGAAATACTTTAACTTCAAAATTCACTTCACCTTTCTAAATTTACAGAAAAAACTCTATTCGTTATTTTATTTAATTTCCAAATTGTAAATACTTATCTAATTGTTGTTAATTGGTTTAAATTGTTTATAAAATTATATATAAAAAAGAAAACAACAAAAAATATGGTTAAACAATTTATATTTTAAATCTAACCAAAAGACAAACAGGCTGAATTTAGGATAAAACCAAAAGCATACTGCAACTGATCTCTCCTACTCGTAGCTTCTAATAGCAAAAACAGAAAAAGAATCACTTCATTTATTGTTATTTGTAGTCATTGTCGTAACGTAACGTTTTAAGAACAAAAAAGTCATCAAATTTCATCAAAGTTATTTAAATAAGCACACTACTCTACTCTCCTCTCCTCGAACTAATATCACAAATTAACCAAAGATAACAAACAAATACGAAGGGTACCAACAACTGAATAAGAGACAGATATAAAGAAAGAACATATAGAAAGTCTATATAAAAACAAAGAGATAAAGGGAGAAGGGTAAAGGGTGCCCAAAAAAATACCCACTCTCTTATAGTTTATGTCTGCCACAAATAGCCTTGCGATTGATATCACAACAACACTGGCAGCTGAATGTAACAAAAATGCTGCTGTCGGACTGTGTCGCATCGTAGATGTAAGTAGTGGTCATTAGAGGATGTTTTTTTAAAAAATACAATTTAAAAAATAGAATAATAAAAAATATATATATTATGAAAAAAAAAACGATACCTTTTTACACTGCTTACAAAATTAATTTTTATTATTGTTTGTTTGTTTGTTTGTTTGTTCTGTTGTTCTTATATTTTAATTTTGCCACCAAAACAATAAATTTTTGAAAATAATGAAATTTTCTTTTATGTTTTTCCAAATTTTTAAGGTCACAAACAAAAACGAAAACCGAAAAATATTGCAACTCTTTGGCACTGTCATAATTTCATATGTTTGTCTCCCGTTTGTAACAAAAAATTCATTTTTTTAGCTTTCGATTAATAGAGAACATTATTGGTTTAAAACTCATTTTAATAACAAAAGTAAAAAAGTACACTCATTGGCTCTAAATGCTTCTTATTATTTTTTTTTAATATTAAATATTATTTAAGTTAATTTCATTGTGCTTGTTTTAATACTAATTTCAATTTGAATTTGTCTCATTCCATTACAGAGTTCCAAATATAGTTCAAAAAGAGATTATGAACGAGATCGCTCATCGAATTATCGCGAACGCGACCTTTCACCGGCTGGCGGACCTTTAAACAATGGTAATAGTTCATCGTATCGTTCACAGTCACCTGAAATAGATTCACCATCATCCAGAGGTCACGGTGGTTCGCACGACATTAGAGATCGTGGTGATCATCGCGGTGGTGGCGATCGTTTCAGTTACATTCAAAAAATGAGAGATCGCGAACGCGATATTTATAAAAAAGATAAATATTCTGGTAAGTTATCTGAAATTAAAAAGAACAATAATTTTGAAAAATAACTATTGGAATTATTTTTATTTAAGATAAACGTGATCGTCGTGGTGGAGATCGTGATTCTGAATCGCATCGTACCAATCATGACAGGATTGACAGACGTGGCGGCGCCAGTGGTGGCAGTGGTAGCGGAGCCAAGCTCTGTTCTTCCGGCAATAGTGGCGATAAACGTTCTGGCTCTGATGATCGCGACCGTGAGAGAGATCGTGATCGCGACAGGGATCGCGATATAAGAGACAGCAAACGTGAAAGGGAATCCATAAGAGAACGGGACCGTGAGCGTGACCGCGACCGAGATCGTGATAGAGATCGTAGCAATCGCGGTGGTGATGATCGTGAAAGAGATCGAGGTGGTGGAGGAGGTGGGGGCGGCAGTGGCGATCGTAATGATCGGGGCGAACGTATTGCCAGATGTGGGGATTGGAGTGAACATGTTAGTTCATCGGGTAAGTTAAAAATATGGAGTAAAATTTGATTAAAAAGGTATAAAAATCGATATTTTGTTTTTGTAGGAAAAATGTATTATTATAATTGTAAAACAGAAGTCTCACAGTGGGAGAAACCAAAGGAATGGGTTGAACGTGAGCGGTGAGTGGATAATAATAATAATTATTTTTTTTAAAAGTTAATACATTAATCTATAAACTAATTGAAATTTGATGTTATTTTAGTAATCTGGCGCGTGATCAACACCGTGAAAAAGATTATCGTGACAAAGAACGCGATAGAGATCGTGAAGAACGCTTTTCCAGATCAAGTAAGTCTTAACATACAAAATTGCAATTTCATATATTTAGAATAGATCTAATCATTGTATCAATTCTTTTTCGTACCAGCATACAAACATTCCAGTTCTCGTGGCAATTCTCGACTGAGGTGGAACTATGATAATGATAATGGACCACCAAATCATAGAAGGCGTATAGATGGTATGTTTTTTTATTTTTATACATACAAAATTTTATTAGAAATATATATTTATATTTTTTAACTTTAGCTCGATTAGCTGACAATGCCGACATGGATATTAGTCCAGGCGATTCAACGCCTACATCGGAGGCCAGTTATTCCCTGACTGGAACACCAACAACTCATGGGGGTGGCAATCAACACAACGACCAAACATTGCCGTCAACTACAGTGGGTTTACCGAATGCGTTGCCACGCTTAGCTTCACATCCCAATGCCTCAAGTAATATGACCTCTTCCTCTGTCAATGCCACAACACCAAGTGTAGCGTCATCATCTATGCACTATGCAGGCGTGACGTGTGCTAATCCCGCCGCTAGTGCCGTAGGTGGTTCAGGAGTTGTTGCCGGAGGTGCAACAATGTTACCTACAACAGGTCTTGCATCAACAAATATGCCAGCGGTATCAACACAGGGTGGTTTGCCCAACAGTAGCAGCAGTAATCATAGAAAACTAGATGCAGTTACGTCGTTACAACATCAATCACACATGATAGGATCACCCAATGTAAGTTTAAATTATTTTCTTAATGTTACAATATTTATTAATTTATTTTTGTAGTCCACTATACCATCGTCATCGAATCAAGTGGATCATCATCTCAATTCAAATGCACCAGGTCCCCCGAAAATGAGTTCCAAAGATCCCACAACACATTTAATGCGCCAACAACAACTTCATCATCATTTAAATGCCCAAGATGGTCATCTCATTTCGTCATCAGGAGCAGGAGATAATCATGCTGCTTCTGTTATGAATTTAAGGTAATTTTATTTTCTGTGAATTCTCAAAATAACACTTTGAAATAAATATATCTGTATCTGTTGTTCTTTTAGGGAAAATGCATTGAATTCACCTTTGTATAATTTAACGCATTCTCATGGCATGTCTCCCATGGGTTATAGCAAAAGTCCTATAACATCAGCTGCCTCCGGTAGCAGTGGCGTTGGCGGAGTTTCAGCTGCTGGCGTTGCTGCTGGCTCCATGACTATGACACATGCAAATAATGTCGGTAGTAGTGGCGGCAGCGGTGGTGTCAATATGACCGCCTCATATTCCTGTACTAATCCATATGGACTTAAGACTGTCGATGGTGGTGGCGTCAATAGCAATGTTGGCATTAATTCTCTCAATCCAGCAGCTATTGCTGGTGGTGTTGTTAGTGTTGGTGGCAACAATGCTTTATGTTCCTCATCGAGTTTATCTGTTACTCCCAATGTTAATATAAGCGGTGCAATTGGTAGCGTTAGTGGAGGCGTAGGTGTCGGCGGTAGCAGCATGGGAGTAATACCCGGTGAGGGCCCACCGACTCCTACACAGGAACTAGATTTAAGTGGTAATTCATCATTAGAACAACAACAAAGAAAATGTAAGATAATTTTAAGTAAAAATTAAATTAAATTTAAATTATTAATTATTCTATTTGTGATTTACTATAAAATTTCTTTAGTGGATACAACATCATCAGCATCGTTAAGTACGTTACAGAGTTGTGTTTCCAATTCTATACAGGCTGGTCGCTCGCAAGGTCCTGAAATCTCTACAAAACTTAGCAAGTATTTCAGAGCCGATTTAATAACACATGTTACAAATTGGGCTGCGGATCAACTAGAAAAACAGGTAAGTTTTATTCTCAATAACAAACTTTAAAAGTTATGTTTATGAGAATAACTATGAATATCTGAGAGTTTGCACAATATTCTCGGGCATTAACAAAAACGTTTGGATTCAATCCCATGTTTGAAGTGTTAATTGAAAATGTTGGTATTTTTTAAGCCTGAGTAGATTACCAGCAACATACATGAACAAAAATTCCTCGTTTCCACGTCAATTGGATCTTCGTTCCGGAACGACCCGAGTTACACTCGGCCAAAGATTGTCAACCCAGCGACAGCTGTATCAAACGAAATTTCTCTCCCCATAAAAAATTATCGGGTATAGCCGAACTGTTACAACAAATACCAATTTGTATGAGTCATGCTGAGGTGCAACTTAACCATATTATGGGACGTTTCCTCTCAGACACTCATATATCGAAATCGCGATGGCAAAATTTCCTTGGACATTACTAATAGCAGAGTCAATGGCCATATTCATTGCGGAAAGCTCAGTCGACATCAATGACAAGTTTATACATGATTATCTGGATACAATGTTGTTAAAGTTATTAAGATAAAAAGCAAAGCGCACATGTCCCTTCAGTGAAAGTAATATCTTCATCATCAGTCTTTCATCTGTCAGGTTTCCCACTAAAGAAGCTAAGGATTACCTCGACTCCGGAAAGCAAATCGTTGAATGTTGTAAATATTCCAATAATTATATCACCCAGTGTTCGTGAAAATATATAAGGACTTACTAAACTTATACTTTACATTTTTTATTTGGTTCAATTATTACAATTTACAAAAAATGTATTTGATGAAATTTTGAACCCTTCACAACCTTTTTTATAGATTTTTCTGTCACTTGTCCCGAATTGGTAATCCATTACCGTTTAATATCTATCACACTTTTGGTCACCTTTAATGTGCTCTTGAATTCTCTTTTATTAAAAGCTCAATATCTTTTCGCTGAACTTAACTACGGACAGTTGGGATTATTTGTCTCTTAGTACAAATACTACGTTATTGTTCTCCTTAATAAGTGAACACATTTTTTATTCCTGTGCAATAAATCTTCTTCTTTGCAATCAAAAGAAGTCAAACGATACCAAAAAGACTTGTTAATGTTTACTGTTTTTGGTTCATGAACTTTTCTTCAACATTCTGTCAAGCATCAGCAACATAAAGGAAGTTTCAAAAAATCTGCCAGAAAAAACGTTTAGTCATACATTATGCAGCAAGAATATTTTTAAGAAAATTTGTCTTCAATTTCCGTATGCTGTTTTTGGTCTCTAAATTTTTAGTTCTTTCTATTTTTTTAGCTTTAGAAACATCATATGGATCACTCCTTTTACCAGAACAAAGTTTTTTATAAACATTGGAGACAGTATGACGCAGACCTTTGCATGCTTGGCCAACTTTATGTAGGGTTTTGTGGGTTAGGGTTTGTTAAAAATATTTAATAATTTCAGTATGCACCTTTTCCTGGTCACTCATTTTAATCAGATTTACAACATATTCATTTGTTTAACATGAGTAAAAACCAAATCATTTAAAAATCAATACTGGCGTGGTTCTGAGTTGTCTTAGATTCGGACGAAAGTAGTTGTTAACTCTTCTGCAAATTGGATCCCTTGCATTCTTGCCTAGATTTGAGTATGTCGCCACAACGTAATCAAGTATTTTGTTCAAGAGTGAATATATATTATATTTATGTTAATTTTTGATATACAGAAAAGTGCGACATGATGGAAAAGCTGTTATACAGTGAAGGAATCTAAATTTATTAATATTGATTTACTTTTTTATTTTAGGCGCAAAAATGTTCAGAGGAAGCACATTTATATGGTGACTTACAGTGTACAAAAGTATCAGCTGAATTAAAATGTGCGAGAAGTTTAGTTAGAATTACTGAAATAACAGCCACATTACAAGAACAAAAGTATGTTTGCAATTTGCTAAATCTTTTAAAAGGAAACAAAACTGTAATCATGTTTATTCTTATTTTTTTCTAATTTTAGGATCATGTATTTGCGCCAACAAATACGTCGAATAGAAGAATCAAAATCACAAAATTCATTCATGTCCGATGATCTTTAGCCAATTACATTTAGATCAATCTAAGGCGTAATAAATAGAGAGATTCTGTTGTTTTTTTATTTTAATTAAACAAAATTAAAATGCTAAATGCAATTGTGTCCCACACATAATGTTTTGAGGTAATAAATACAATAGATAAACATGAGAACAGAACCATTTTACATTAAAAAAGCATTACAATTCAGCAACATTTTTTTTAACAAAGAGAAGAAAAAGAAATAGAAATGGAAAAAGAAACACAAATAAAGTTACAGCAAAAAAAAAATTATTAAAAAGGAAAATATGCAAAATAATAAAAAAAGGAAATAAATACAATTGAATATAAGTATAGTACTATTATAATTCGTAAATATAACAAAAAGAAAAAATAAATAAAAATAAAACAAAAATTATAAAAAAAAACAAAACAACAAGAAACAAATTATTTAAATGAATTACTAAAAACAAAAACTAAATTTTAACAATCCCCCCAGCCATTTTCTTCTTTCTTTACAAACGAAGTTTTTTTTCACTCAACATCGTTTGAACTGCAAAAATCGTTCTCTACTTTCGTTTTCGTCTTTTTTTTTTCTTTTTAATGCCTGGCATTAACTTTACTCTCCAAGAAAGTGAAGATTAAAAACGGATTTTAAATTAATTTATTTTTTGAACATCTATTTTTATTAAAATTTAAATAATAATATTTTAACATAAATTTTCTTTTGTAAATTATTTTACTTTTTTTCTTATTTTTTTGCTCATTTTATTAAAAGTTTATTTTAATTTTCTGTTCTGTTTAAAAAAATGCAAAAAAGTGAAAATAATATAAATAATGTTTTATTTCTTTAAATAGTTAGAGTTTATTTTTTATTATTAATTATTCTTACTCTTAAAATTATATATATAAATATTAATTAATATAATATTATTAGTTTTTTACACTTTGTAGATACAAACAACAAAAAAAGATATGCAAAAAACGGAAAAAAATAAAACAAAACTACAACATTAATAAATAATTAAATAAATTAAAACATAAATAATTTAATAGCATTGTAAGTAAGCACATTATTACATTATACATACAAACATATATTAATTAATTAATTTTATTATTAATGAAATTTAAAGAAAAAATAATAATAACAATAACTTAAATAACAAGTGAGTGTTATTATCTATTATATAATATTAAATATTTAAAAAAATAGAACCTAAAAACAAATCTAAAATCAAAACATAAAAAAAAGAAGAAACATCCAATTCAATAGAAAGAAACCTTTAAATATTACAATTAGTTTGTTTTCTATTTTATTTTCAATATATGTTTTAGCACTAATTATTGCTTCCTCTTATGGTTTAGTTCATTTCTTTTTTTATTGTAAGAAATTTGCATTTTCTTGTACATTTTTTATAAATGTCTTGTTTTCAATATTTTTTGTTTTTCTTAAAAAAAATAATATAAAACAAGTTGCAAATTTAATTATTTTTGTTAAAAAAAATTAAATCAAATTCAAATCCCTCCTTCAAGCAAAACTTAAATATTAACAAGTAATAATGTTATGTTCGGCTATGCCGAATCTTCTATACCCTCCACCACAAATGTATGTGAAGTAAATACGTTATGTTTCGTGCAAACACACCCACAGATGTATACAATATATACAAATTTTTTATTAAATTTAACGCGGAACACTTAATGAGTCATAAAATGAGTTATATTTTTGGCTATAACTTTTTTTCTACTGAATCGATTGTGATTGTGAAATATACTGAACTGATTTTGCTGCTTTTAAATAGGAATTAACTCATATAACAAATATGGAAAAACAACTTAACTCATTTTAGAACTTTTTTATCTTCAGAATGAAGAAAAGCAGAAAAGTGAAAATTTGAACTAAAATATTATTGACTAAACAAAGTATAATATGTATTGTTTATATAATAACTTACGTACTTTTTTCTACCTCGATTTGAAGTTCAGGGATGCACCACGAAAAATCAAAAAATGAATTTTATAGTTTTTCCTTTTTGCCACAAAAATATTAAGGTCCTCTCAAATTACTGTGGGTTTGAACGTGTCAACAACATAGAGATGAACAGACAGACGGTTTAAGCTAAATAAACTCTGATATTGATTAATGTATAGAAATTGATAATTTATATACATAATGGAGTCTGAGATGATCCTTTAGAGTTACACACGGAATAACAATGTTAATATACCTTCTTCACCACTTGTGGTGGTGGAGGGTATGGAAATTAAAAATTCATAATAAAAAACTTAAAAGTTTAATTCCTAACAATTAATTTTTGTTTTCAATAAATTAAATATAATAAATTAATACAATTTAGAAAAATATATATATAGAAATCCATGAATAACATTTAATAATATATAATGAATAAGTCCACTATATACTGAAAATAATATGTTCATATATAATCCAACATTCCTGTTATAATATCAAATGAATCTCTCGCAGTCGACTCTATAGAAGCACTGGGCAACAAATAGCCGTGAACACCATTGTCAGCCAATTGTAGGGTATAACTAAAAGGTATACCTGCCTCATAGGCCGCAAAAGCATCCGAACAACCTTAGGAAAAGACTTTTTTTGTTAACTTGATTTCATTTTGAAATCTTAACAATAAAACTTACCAGATCGATTTTCTATTAAATCATTTGAAGAATCAATTTTATATCTTGATTTACTGCCCTTTTTACGCAAACCATCTGTTCCCACCATGGCCACATCTAATAAGTCATCTAAACGTTCCGTATCATAAGTAGTATTCGCTTTGTAAGGATAACTTATGATTTGTCCATAAGCCTGCATGGATACAAACAGCTGCAAGTGAAAAAATCTAAAGTTAATCAAATTCGTTAAAAACTAATTGTGAATATTTTATGAATCTTTCAGATATAGAAAGTCAAGTCTTCTATAAAAGTATTTTTGTTGCATAATGGATGACGAAAAGTATGTGCTGGCAGGTTTTTTTTGCAACTTGCTGGTCAAACATAAACCAGCAAGTTACAAAACAAGGCTTTCCATAGGGCGGAGCCTAATCGCCACACTTGTTCAACATCCACCTGTCGCAACTGCCAGCGCCTCCAATTTGAATTAATAACATTAATGGCAAATACACTAAATCATTCCCAAAAGAATCGGATCACAGTTCGGAGACTACCCGAGTCACACTCGGCCAAAGATTGTCAATCCAGCGACAGCCGAATTGTTACAACAACACAAAATCGTTCAAACAACAATTGAACCTCCGCTCCAGAGCGACGTGTGGTGTACACGAAAAATATTGTCAACTTAAAGACAGTTGTATCCACCAGAAGTTTTTCCATGAAATAACTACTCGATACAACTAAACTGTAACAACACTAAATGCAAGTTGTCGAATTATTGTAGATGTAGGCAAAGTTCTAACTGATAACCAACCGATAGTCTTGGCATCACCTCAAGCCACTGCAATCACGTATAAATGCGAAATAGGAATAAGGTCCTCAATACACTTGTCAGCAGGATAAACTAGAACATATAAGACGTTTCCCTTAGACTCCTTCGCTAAATGATGCGCAGTGGAGAAATATTCAAAGTAGCCCACACAGGCTGCGTCCTCAACAAACCATATCCTACATTAACTGCTTAATATGCTGTTCTTCTGGAATATCATCGAAGGAATCATCCAATTGCAATCTTACGCCCTTGGATTCTTCCGCGAGGCATTTTAGAAAATATATACAAATAAATGAACAAAGCATAGATAAGCCAAGATCATCTCGATCGAATTTGGCAGTTTGAAAGACATTTACAAAGAAGCCACACTTCCGCGCTTAGAAGCAGTAGGCTTAACACCTACTGGTCTTGTATTGACCGGGACGTTCCAATCATATGTCCTGCATCTGACCAAGAACCACATAATACGTGACACTTATTTAACTGACAACTTTCTCAGCATTGTAATCATATGGGCACATGAGAATAAAACCGGAACGTGAACCAACATAACTTGTTTTTTGTATTGTTATAACAACATATGATGTGCATCTTCGAAATTTATAAAATTCGCTTATGGTGGTAACACATTTAAAAAATTATCTTTATGATAACTTACCTTAATCTGTGTACGATAATCCATTAAAAAATCAGATAAAGCTTTTGTTTCTGGCTCTGAGAATGGGGTTGGACCAGCATAGAATTCATTACAGGGAGATTTAGAACTTCCCCGTCTACCCCATTGATAATGCCAATTGCGATCTAAATCAACGCCAAAGCAAACCTTCTCTTTGGCACGTTTCTTTTGCAACCAAGTCATGGCTGAATTTAAAATACCCGAAGGTCGAGAAATATGACGTGAACGTGATTTTTTCCAAAAACGATCATATTCATGACTATAAACGTAACCGTCAGGATTTAAAACAGGCATAATATACCAAGTAGTATTGCGTATAAAACTCTGGTCGTCAGAAACGTTTTCTAAAATAAAAATTTCAATGAAATTTAATCGAGTAACAAAATTCAGTCAAATTACGTCATAAAATTTTAAAATTCAAAAAAAAAAAAAACAATTAAAAATTAATTTTGAAAAAATCTAAAAAAATCGAAATGCAAAATTTTTGTTCTCTGCCCAACAATCACAAATGTTTAGTTTGTGAATTTCCTCCCTGCAACTGTGAAAAATGTACACAACTTAGAGTCGAAGGTAAATCGGATCAAGATGATATTAAAAATTGTCTAATGAGCGTAAACGATAAGAATCCTATTCCAAATTTAAGTGGACCAACTGAAAACAGCTCTTTAAAGGCGAAAGCCAATGAAACAAAGAAATTTGTTCGGGGAACCATTTCGGAAATACGAAAAATACCATGGCCATCCTTGAATCTAAAGCCCACAAGTTTAGAATCTTTTCTATTTGATATTGTGGGAATTATTTCGTAAGCATAATTTGAAGGACTTTTAAAAAGATTTAAAAATCTACATTCTGTATTCATTCTATTTCCAGATTTTTTATTATGGGCACATTTATGTTTTGGATAACAATTAGTCAATATTTATGGAATTTGATAATTATAATCATTCAAGGCGGAAGGTATTATTTATGGAAAACTAATTTATTACAAGAAATTTTAAACTGATTGGACTCTTCTTCTATTTTGTAGGAGACCACAATTAGTTTCTATAATTTTATTACTTTTACTTTGTGTCAGCATTACTTTACATGCTTTTAAGGGCAGACATCAAGGTCAATCTGCAATAAAATCAACTGCACCATTATCGCAAAATATTTCGGACACAACCCAAACTCCAAAATGTCAGCATTTAAAATCCTGTCAACGTAAAAGATGCTCAAATTTAAATCTACAAAATTCGAAAATTTCGCTAGACTGTAGATCTAAGGAAAGTTTACTTGATCAGTCGTTATCATCAAACAAAATTTCATCTGATCCGCAGAAGCCAACATTATGTGATTTATGCGCCAAAAAGGTGCAAGATCAGGATAAATCTCAACATATATTAAGCGATGATGAATTCCGTGAAATGTATAAAAAATATAAATTATACACAATTCCAAGTGAAATGAAAACCCCGCCATCGATAAATAGACTTTTGGAATTTGTTGTGGGTCTTTATAACACAGTACAGGGATCTTTGGCCAGATAAAAATTTAAAGTGCTTTAAAAACAAATATTGATTGCAGTAATAAATATGAACATAAAATATAGAAAATCCTGTGATATTTTACTTTTCATTATTCTTAATAACTCGTTTATAATCCATGTAGCTGTGGCCGGTCCAATCCATTCCATGCCATGAGTTCCAGCCTCAATAAATACCGCATTTGCCAAACCAATACGTTTTTTGTGCCTCAATTTATTGCGCTGGTGAGCAGGATAATGAGCCGTATTTACAGCTGCTGCTTCTTTACTCTCTATTTTCATAACAATCAAAGGACGACCCTCATAGGAACGTCCTATATGTATTAATTCCACTAAATGAGGAAAACGCATGCGCATAGTTTCTAAATATTTAATAATGTCATCATATTCATAATATTTATGCCATGTCATGCCCGTCCTGACACTTGGATGTTTCCCATTATGTTTTTTAGGTTTCTGTGTGGTGGTAAAGAAATAATCCTCTTTGGTCTTTTCATAAGCTATAGCTTTGCCCACATCAAATATTAAAACCTCATGATCTATGAGTTCAAAGGTTAAAGAGGCCTGGAAATCAACCAACATTTTTGGTGGCACCAATACATCAGTTAAACCTCTAGAAAATTACAATCATTTTAGTATAGAAAATACAATTAACAAATTAACAAATTTTAATTTCCAACCTTAAACTGGGACCCTTTAACCACTGCAGCTTAATACCATCCTCACTTTTCTTATATTCCTCCAATGCTTTAACCTGACTATCATCTTGTGGCTTTAGACGCCATATTTGATACTTATCATATGTTATCTTACGGGGTATTTCAGGATTTTCTGTAGTTGTACTGGTTACCTTGTTCCACATATCTCTTATGGGATTCGCTGTAGAGGTGGATGTATGATTAATTATATGATGAGCCAATATACCAATCCAATTTTGTGGATTTTTCATAGGATCCACAATTGTCAATATGGGTACTTGTGGTATTTGTGTGGTAGTCGTTGTAGTGGTAGTTGTTCTCTTTCTGGCTTTCGGTTTCATTTCACCAAACCAGCTCGCAAACCATTCTAGATCAATGAAATCAAAATAAATTAGAAAATCTTCTTGTGAACAAATTGTAGATTTAACAAGTGAGAATGATATATTCGGTTATGCCGAATCTTCAATACCCTCCAACACAAATGCATGTAAAGTGGAGGTTTCACATAGACTCTTAAACGTATACAAAAGTATATATCATTTTTCTTAAATATAAAACAGGAAAACTTAAGGAGTCATAAAATCAATTATATATTTGTATATAACTTTTTTCTACTGTACCGATTTTTCTAATTTATCGAATTATAATGGAAAATTTATAAAATGTTTTAACCGATTTTGCTGGTTTTATATAGGAAACTTTTCAAGACTATAACAAACACTCAGACCAAATTTAATTGAACTCTATTAATTATTGTAGATGTGAGCAGTCTAACAACAGAGAGTCAGACATAGTTAAATCGAATCAGATTTTGTTTTGGCGCCAGAATTATATATGCACATTATGGGGTCTTAGATGATTTCTTCTTAGCGTTACACACAAAATGACAAAGTTAATATGCCCTCCTCAACCCTAGTGATGGTGTAGGGTATTAACAAAACTATTATTATGACAAAGAAAGCGTAACCTTTTTCTTAACCTCCATCCACAATATGAAATGTGTAACATTCATCCGTTATAGGTTTATTAAATGTTTACTTAACTCTCACATGGTTCTGTGTGTTTTGCGTTTGTCTGTCCCTTCGTCTGTCTTCTGGTATTAAATGCAAAAAGAAAAATATGATTGTTCTATGAACTGGTTGGTTTGTTTTATGGTTTAATGTGTCATTGACAAATTAACCGACAGCCGGAGAGAAGTTGACAGTCACAGCGGCACTCACAACTCAAACAAGTAAAAAAAACTGCTGGATAATTTAATTAATTTCATACGACTTTTAGCAGTTTTACGATTTAATTTAAGGTGACTTCTTTTTATGTAATTTTCATCTTTATGATGGTCAAACATTGCACTATGGGTTAAAGTTATGATTACAAAAAAATGATCTTGAAATGTGAATTTTTAATTGTTTTATTTTTATTCTTCTATTTTCCTCTCACATTTTCTTAACAACTTTTCATTTTTCAATCACTTTGAATATGGATGGGAGACACGACAACTGCAACAACATAAAACGTGTGACCCATTTCAAGCAATCTCCACCTAGACTGAATGTCTGCAGTTGAGAAAACAAGGATCACGGCCTATTTAAACACATGGTTATTTTAACGTTCATGGAATTGTAGAGACAATGTGTTAATGTATATTTAATTAACCTTCTTACGGTTAGTAAACCATGGATAACTTTGAATACTTGGGAAAGAAAATTTGGAATTAGTAAATATCATTTTCCAATTGTTAAATAAAAAACGCAAGTTCTTAGTCAGTCCTATGGATGAGTGGTGGGTAGACCTCCACAGTATGCAAAATCGCCTAAATTTTATTTATGATTTGAATGAAAGGAATTTTTAATAGTTCCAAAGATGCATCTTGCACCATGCACCATTAATAATGTTATTCGATTTAAAAAATGGTGTAAATTGGGTACAGTACAAAACAGCGGGCTATAATGAAATTCCAGCAGAATTCTATCTGAATGAGAGAAAAACTACCTGTAATTCGTTCCAAAGGCATCCAGGTTAATAAGTTGCGACTTGACAGGTTACAATAAGTCTGATTATAACCGCATACAAATTGCTGGAAAACTTCAAAGCAATATAAATAAAAATCTTCAGGCAGAACAGACATGTTGCTTGCCGAAGTTGCTGCCTTGACCAGTTTAAAATCCGTCGTAGATTTTAAGAAAACTTCCGACACTATTTTACGAACTGTCATATGGAAAGCTATGGAATAAAATGGATACAACAAAATACAATCGTCAGAGCTTTGCACGGGGATGCAAAACTTTTTGCTGATTACAACGACATGGATTTAGGATTTGAGATAAGTTTACGACTTCTGTTATCTGGGTAGTACAGTGAACAGCATTCGGATGGAGAATATTGAGAAAGAAGTAAACTCAGAATATTCAACGCATGTGTAAAATCTGCTCTGTTATAAGTTAGGGAAACCTACACGAATCCAACCTAATAAAACGTAATATATGCTGGTAGTATAAAAAATGGTAGTCGACTGGATTCCTCAAGGCTTAAGAATCCGTCGCCGACCAAGGAACACTTGAAGATTTTCAATGCTCTCACATCCAGGACAATGTAATCTGACATGGAGACGCAAAATAACAGCAGCAACTGTATAAGATGGAAATATGCTCTCACAATGAGTAATGAAAAAACAAGTAAGAGTAAAATAGTCGGTAAAGCCGGATTATGTAATACTGTATTTTTTTTTAATTTGACACATAGATAAAGCTTTAATAACAAAATATTAAAAACTAACAAGATTTTTGGATTGGGCACGGAGGATTAGTATCCCCCCATCAAACGAAATTTTTTAATATCGCACATCTTTAAAACTTTTAATGATAAATTTAGAAATTTTGCATGTATACTTTTCACGTGTATTATATGACACTAACAAAATTTCGGATAGAGCAAGGGTAAGTGGAAACCCCCTTACAAATGAATTTTGACATGGATAAAACTTTTATAACTAATTAATTTGTAAAAAATCCGGAAAAGCATGGCGTAGTAATATTCCCCTTATAAACGATATTTTTAATATCGCATATAGTTTATTCAAAAAACCGACATTTTCAGAAAACTGGTTTTTCAAAAAAAAAAAAAAAAAGGTTTCGAATACGGTTTTATGTTAAACAACCGGTTAACCGATTTTTGTTTGATTTTGCTTTTTGCTTAAAAAAAGTATTATTTAATAGACCTCTAGAATTTAACGAATAAAAACATAAATTGTGTTTTTATGTGAAATGAAGTAAAAATAATGATTCCATATCAAAATAACCATTTGTAACAATTTTCATCAAATTATCGTTACACTGTTTAGTGCCTTAATTGTGAGTGGGATAAAAGAATGTTTTTAGTGTTTTTCAGTATCGTATTACAAATCATGTTTCGAAATACCATAAATCCATTTTTTTTACTTTACAGAAACCTGAACCTTTAGAACTTGAATATATCTAAATTATATCTCTTTACCTAAAAAACGTATAGTGCCGAATGAAAAAACTTGCAAAATCTTATTTAATTATTTTAATTGACGTGATTATATCTAAAACAGACGGACATAGCAAAATCAAATCTGAATATGATGTCTAAGAATGCATACTGTACTTTAATCATGTAACACAAGTAATAAAAAATATATAAAAAATAGTGAACAGTTTAAAAGTGACTGACATTAAAAACCGGTTGGCAGACTGAAAAAATCGGCATGTCGAATAATTCGAAAAGAGAAATTATTCGAAACCGGTTAGTTTTCTAATATGCAAAAAAAAAACGGTTTTGAAAACACTAATCGCATATCTCTAATATAGCATTCTTACTTGTTTCATATTCTATTTTTATTAAAATGTTTTCCTTAATTGGTAAATCCTAAAAAAAATAGTACCGTTATAGGGTTAATTTGCTTAATATTAATTTCACTTAAATACATTGAAAGTATAAGTTTTATAAAAAAACTATATTTAATAGTCTTTCTCAAAAAGAAAATATGTTCAAAAACTCATTCTTCAAAGAATTTCCATATTTTTCATTAAATCCATTAATAGATTTAACCACAAAGTTTTAATAACTACAATTCATTATTGTAAAATCATTTAGACGCTCTTTTTCACTATCATTTCCTTAACGTGATAACTACAGACAGTTGATTCTCATTTATCTTTAATTATATAGCACTTCCTCTCAATTAAATCTAATCTAGTTTCTAACATAATAAACCACAAAGTAGTAAACTTACTATCATATTCATCATAATCTTCATTGGAAGCAGTATCCGTGGAGACTCTATCGTTTGCACCAAAACTCAACCAAGAGGGCAACCAACTTGAGGATGACAATGATGATTTCGTGGGTTTTGCTTGTACGGGGGCAACAGTGGTACTGCCAATTTTTTTATTACGTCTATTTAAACCAAACCATGAACTCAACCAACTGCCCAGAGAGGAACCCACAGATTCATTGGAATCATAGTCATCATCATAATCATCACTAGATTGTTTTTCAGAGTATTATGATAGGAAGTATATTGTGTATAGGGATTTATATTGGGATCTTCTTCCTCTTCATCAGCATCTTTACCGCCCATGGAATCCATAACACTTGTCATTACCACTTGTATGGGATAAAAAATCATACGAAAAAATCCTCCCAAATTAGCACCAATACTATTTTCATCATCATCATCTCCCTCTTCCTCTTCATAATAATCACTGTCTATTTTTAGTTGTGGTGGTCGGCGTCGTATACGTTTTTTCACAAACGAAGGTTTAGTGTTGAAACTAATTTTTCCTTGATCATAATCTAAGACAGGATTTTTAATATCCACTCGTTCTATTTCCAAAGCACCAAAGTCAGCTTCATCTTCTGGGGAACTGCTGGTTTCTTGTGTAGGTTTTTCACCTAAATCTTCCATAGACAAACTTATTACCTCACTGGTAATAGGTTGTGGAGTTACTTCATCTTCATCATAGGCAAAAATTTCGCCATGATCATTTTTATTTTCATCATCATCATCCTCCTCGTCATCATCATTCTCATATTCTTCCTCAGGTTCATTGTCATCTTCTTCCTCATCATCATCATCCTCCTCCTCATCATCTTCATCATCATACTTTCTTCTACACCGAAAAAATAATATTCATCATCCTGTTGTCGTTCAGATTTTTTCTCCATTTTTTTCTTTTTATTCAGGTGGGTTTGATTCCTTTTGTGTATGGTTCGGGGCGTTGTGGTTAAGCGGGGAATATTATTAGACGTTTGATTTAAGTTTTGATTTTTATTTATTTTTATCTGTGTTAATCTTTTTTTGCCTTTTAAATGTTTACCACGTTTTGATATCCTTTTCCTTTTTCCGGTAAAAGTTGATTTTTTCTTAATCGTCGCTAAGTTAAGATTTGTAATATTTTCAGAAATTGTATTATTTCCAATTGGATTTGAATTTGATTTTTTAATAAATTTTGGTGAATTGAAATTATTTGAGGTTATATTAGGAGCAGATCTTTTGTTTACATGATGTTTGATATTTTTGATAATTAACACATTTTCGGGAAACTGTTTTGAGTTTTCTGAACTTGCACTTCTATAATTTTGATTATTTTCTTTAATCACATTATTTTTATTTAATTTTTGAATCTCTGTTTCTCTATTTCCACATTTTTAAGTCTCTATAAGAATTCGACTTTTTTGAAACTTTCACCGGATAATTATTAAATAGATTTATAAAACTTAACAATCTGGTCGATCTGTTATTATATTTTAAATTATTTTTAAATAAAAAATCAGAGGACTGTATTAATTCCTTTTCTGAATCACTAGAATCTGAATTATAAATTTCTTTTTTCTTTAAATCGATCAATTTTTATATAATTTTGAAATTATCACTTTTAAATCTGTCGAAATGTTTACTAAAATGTTGTTCCAGAGATCGTTTATTTATTTTATGATTATTGATAAATAAATTAGAATTCAAGGACCCAGGACGAGGATTTGTTATCTGAGCATCGGCGGCACTAGAAAATATATCAAAATTTGGTTTCTCCAATTGTGTGGACAACTTATCATTATTAATTAAAGGTTTTCTAGTTGTGGTTCGAGTACCCATTATAATGGCTGGACCTAAAGGCTGATTATCAAAAATAGGTCTTATCGTGGTGGCTACCGGTTTACGGCCTGGAGGATTTTGTTTTTTAACTTTACGTTTGAGCTTAGTCTTCTTCGTTTTCTTTTTCCTAAAAGGTCTAATCGCAATTGGTTTCTTATCTTTAACCGTTAGCTCTGTTTTAATCACCACCGGTGCAGGTTTTTTCAAAGGAGTAACGGTATTAGAAGAAGGAGAGAATTTTGTTGATGTTATATCCAAAGCCGGTGAAAGAGGTTTTGGTATTCTTATAATTTGAGGTCGGGCCGTAGTGCTGGTCTGCGATAGTTGACATTTTTGTTCATATTCATTTTTTAACTGGAAGATATCCCTTTCATATTGTTCCTTAGTTATGAAAATAGGTATTGAACCATTGGAGTTGGTGAAATTTTGATTAGATTTTCCCACTTCTGTTATAGCATAAACTATGCCGGTGGCTGGATTTGAGAAATAAATAGGAAAATGTCCTTGAGTATTATTTTTATAGATGTTATTTAAAGAATATTTATTAGGATCCAATATATCCGGTTTGGCAATAGGTTTTAAATTAATTTCAGGCAAAGAGGAAACAACTGGTCTGTTAACAGTTATGGGGGCTAAAGTAGTAGTAGTAGTGCCTTTAGAAGGTTTTCTTATGAAAGATTGCTGCACATCCAAAGGTTTGGGTAATTCATCATCAAAATAATTAAAATCCAAAGTTGAACCGATATTTTGCAAAGGAACCGGATGTTTTTGTGTGGAAACTGAGTTTAAATCATTATGATGATTCATAGATGAAGGATTTTGTTGAAAATCTGGAAATCTTTTTTGCTCGTTGTCATATTGAAATTTTGGCACAAAATATCTGCCTTCCGTTTTAGCACGATTCTCTATGGTGGCTGTAGCGTGTATAGGATTTTTTAAGAAACGTTCTCTTTCTGCCTTAAGAAATGAATGAGTCCAAGTACGACGAGTTTCGCGTAAAAGATTATCAAACTCTTCGGCGCTAGGATGATAACCATAATCATAACGTGAAGCCGTGATAAGACCCGTTAAACCTGCTAGTAATATTTTTAACATTAACAATTTTATAACAATATAAAACCAGCACATTTTCACACATTCACTCTTCAAATTTTAATAATTCGAAAATATTTTTAATATTTTTTTTTTAATTTCCTTTTTTTGTTATTTTTTTTTAAATGGAAAAAATCCTTTAATCCTTTTTTTATTGAAATTTTCGATTTAATGTTTTTCTAAAAGTGTAACAAATTTCCGTTTAAACGTTTCTATCGCATACAACAAGCAACCGTTTAGTTCAACTTGTTCTCGTCAAGTGATTTTGAAAAATTCAAGTGAAATTTCTCAAGAGTTTTGTAAATTGTACGTTTTCCAGTTGTTACAAAGAAAACCACCGTAATTCTTTAGGTCATGAAGAAAACAAAATTTTAATGGTTCAGTGACAAAATGTCACAAAAACATATATGAATTATATACACATATCACTAACAGTCACACACACACACACATAGACATATACATGCAGATCGTCAGTGGATCACAATTAAATGATAAATTTCGATATTTATCGAAGCATTACAAATTGTTAATAATCTAATCAGAGATCTGGAAAAATAAAACAAATATTTATATAAATTTCTTAACTTAAAGTCACTATTTTTTTTAATACAAATTTTTTTAGTTTTCAACTTTTACTTTTCTTTTCATCCCATTTTTTTTTTTTTTTTTTTTTTTTTCTAATTAAAATTTCATTTACATTTTTTTTAATTTTATTAAAACTTTATTTTTTAGGCTTAAAATTTTTAATATTTTTTAATTTTCTTTTTTTTTTAAACTTTCAATTAAATTGTTAACTTTTTGTTTATTTTAAAAACGTTGTTCACTTAATACATCCAGTAATGGACTGACTGACTAACTTTGTTTGTGGCCATTAGCCAAAGTCTTCAAAGTTGATTTTCACAGTCTTTACAGCTTCCTTTACACGTTAGTACGAATATATTTATTACTCGTTTTTATTGTGGCATATATTCGCACACTCCCTGAAAAAATAATAAAAGCACTTTAATTATTCCTTTTCTATTTTATTATTTCCAACATCCTGATAATTAAATTTAATAAAAATCAATTATGACATTTCGAAATATAATTTTGAAATATCTTTTGATAAATCGCTCATTTGTTGCAAGATCGTCATAACTCAAAATTCTCATGTTTCGACGTAATTTAAGTAGTGCATAAAAAATAATGTATCTTATCATCTTTCGTTTGTGAACGGACGCTAATTGTATAATTTACAGGGGCGTGATTGCGTGTCGGTAGGTGTTAGCGGTAGGAAGCGTAAAAATTATTATGACGAAATTTTTCTGCCATTAAATCAAAAATAGGTCTCGAGTATATTGCATCAAATGTGTGATCTGTTTCAAAAGAATTATCATCTTTCTCAGTTCATTGCCATCTTCTTCTTATTAATCTTCATATATCATCATAACTTGCATCAAATTTCAAGTGGGTTTGAATGGCGTATGTTGTGGTTAAGCCCGTTTTATACTGTAAAACTAAGAAGAATTCATCTCAGGTCCCATAATTTATATACTTTTGCATCAAATTAAAGTTTAGCTATACCCGTCTGTATGTCCGTCTGTCTATTATAGACACGCTCACATCGACAATATTGTTATAGTCTTGAGAAGTTTTCTATTTAAAACAAAAATCGGTTCAGTATTTTTAAAGATATAAATCGATATCTGAGGCAACCACTAAGTTCAAGCAAAACACGTAAATCGACTAATTAGAATAAATTTCAATAGAAAAAATTATAGCAAAAAATATAACTTTATTTATTATATACGCCTGTAATTGTATGTGTGAGTGTGTGTGTACAAAACATAACGCATTTGTGGTGGTCAGCATTGATGATTCAGCATAGCCGAATTACTTTTTTTCAATTTACAACTTTTCTTAAAAATTATTCTGAAGTGCATTTAATTAATTTTCCGAAGTATTTAGTTTATTTTATTACCGAGAGTCGTTATTAAAAAATTGTTACTTGTTTAAACTTTGCTGGGGCCAATGGTCATAACAACTTATGTGTTCGAAAAATTCTAATTATCTTAAGAATATTTAAAAATAAAAACGAGGGCCGTTCAAATGATCATAAGTTTGTTAATAACTTCCGTTAAAGAAATAAATGAAATGTTTGTTATTAATTGAATAAATATGTGAGAGTTTTAAGTCAAGTCTTGTTGATATTATTACCTTTATGCATTGCACTGTGGCGCAAAATAAATTTTTTTGTAAATAAACCCTGTAACTTTTGATCGACAGGATCGATTTCAATGAATTCTAGCGTAAATAGCAGAGTGTAGTATTTAAATATTGAAAGTTTGTATCCATAGGAACGGAGTATGCGGGATGCCAAAATGGGGACATTTTTTAACCCGCGCTGCCAACTTTTGTTCTCTTGACATTTAAAAAAACTGTTATAACCTTTGAAAAGGCCCTAACAAACATCAAATTCAGTCCAAATTATCTCTATAGTATTCGAGTTACTTGCATTTACAATTTTTCAAAATTTTGCTTGAGTATTTTTTATAATAAATATCTTAAATGGTCTTGCTTCCAAATTATGACGTTTACGTTAAAAACTAAAATATTTAGAAAATAAACATTTTGTGTCAATATTTTCATAAATTTCAAAAAACATGTTCAATAAGAAAATTCCGAAAAATTTCGAGAAAAGTTGTCAACACTCATTTACATTCTAAAATAATTATTTTCTTAAAAAAAAATATTTCAAAAGTTTAACATTTCTAAAATCTAAGAGCCTGCCATTTGAAATGGCTATTGCGAACCTCAATGTGTTCATAATTACCCGGTATTGGCCGCTCAAAACTACAATAATGTTAGACTGTACAGGTCAACAGTTGTAAGAAATCCCAATTTGCTGCCAACATTTTTATGAAAATACAATTAAAATACTCTTTTTCAAATCAATAATTTCTTTTTAACAATTTTGGAACATTTAACGAACTTCATTAATATGTTTTCCAATTGAATCTGGAGAAGGATATAGCTTTATTGAGTCCTGAGGTTGGTTTTGAACCTACAAAGTGGTTATTTCGAGTTCGACTTTTTTAAATCGCCAAAAAGTTTACCTATATATAGCTCATATAAAGCCAAATCCAAGAATATAAGAGGGAAACCCTCTCATTGGGAATTTTGGTTTTTCAACAATTTTTTTAGTTTTGTGAGGAGGGACAGAAATGGCAAACTAAAATTGTCTCAAAAAAATCTGTTATAGACCAAACTTCTTATAATAGCAGATTGAGCAATTTTTTAATGGTGTATTATGGACATTTTAAGGATTCCCTTAGTCTTTGAATGATACTTGACGCGATTCTAAAATGATGATTTCAAAATCAAAGAGACAACAAAAAATGTTTGAGGGAATTGAAAGCATTGAAATTTATGCAACAAGTCATTTCGCTACCTTTGAAAGCATTGAAAGTAACCGATTTATTAAAAAATCGTAACTGTCCCCTGTTTAAGAAAAAGATTTGTTGACAAAAATATGTTCTTCAAAACTGAGAATTGTTTATCAAAGAAAATTAACTTCATTCCAGTGAAATGAAAAATAATATTTTTAAACATTTGCTTAAACTACAATAATGTTATCCAACCTCGTATTATAACTGCAGGATCACTTATAAAAGAGAAATTGTAATTCAAATGATTTCCAAAATATTTAAATTTAAATTACATTGTAATAAAGACTAAATAGGAGATTCTAAATAATTTTGTTTTATTAAATGATTTTTTTAGGTTAAATAAGTTTTATTAAATTTACAATGTATTAAAAAATACACTAATCGAATCGATTTTAAATACTAAACGTGATTTATTATTGTTGTTAAACCGCAACATCTTGATGTATAGTAAAACCATATATAATTCTGAAACCGTTTAGCTCTTCAGTCTTCAGACAGCTTTTAGTTTAAGAACAGACTGTACAGCTGCATAATTATTTTCAAAATAAAATAATCAAAATTCAATAAAAATTATGTTGATTATTTGTTATTGACCACCTGAAATCGGTTCAGAATTAAAAAGTTGTAAAGCTTTCATTTTTCCTTTCAAGAGTGTTTTAAATTCGTCGTAGATGATCTTATGATTCCTACCTATTTTTATACCCTTCACAAATACAAGTGGTGAAGTGGATTTACTAACTTTGTCATTATGTAACGTTAAGAATTAATAACATAAGAACCCATAATGTATATATTCTTGCATCAAATCAATTTCTGAGTCGATTTTGAAATAACTGACTCTTGTTAACACGCTCACATCCACAATAATTGACAGAGAGGTAATTTTGTCTGAGTATTTCTAAAAGTCTTGAAAAGTTTCTTATTTAAAATTAAGAAAATCGGTTTAGAACATTAATAGATATAGACCGATATCTGAGGCAACCTCTAAATTCAATAGATACACAAACTGGAACAAAATTTCAACATAATATTAAGTTTTGTATATCGAATTACCATTCCAAAAATATCAAAATAAAACTTTTTCGGAACCATTTTTCAAAGTTTTTATAATGTTGTCTGTCACTTTGCACGTACAGAAAGCCTCAACAACATTTAAAATCTATCACACTTTCGCACACCTTTTTGTGCTCTTCAATTCGTTTTTAACAAGAGCCCAATATTACTTCACTGGCTTTAGCTCCAGGCAAAGATTTGCCACATTATTGTTCTTGTACCACTTGGTCACCATAATTAAAGAATGCAAAGTCAGACCAAGTGTAAGTGGACACGTTTTAAAGTCTTTGGAATGACATCAAATTTTTGTGATCATTTCTTGATGTAAATTTCGGTATTTATAGAGTCCGTAGTAACAACTCAGCTTCCTTGCCACACCAAGAACTTTTTGAGAAATTTTAACTGTTTTTGTTCCTTTCTTTAGTTTCTGAGTTATAGGCAAAAACATATTTTCCTCTAAAGTGTACGTATATGCGTCTATGAGTGTGTTTATATTACTTCACATGCATTTGTGGAGAAGGGTATTGAAGATTCGGCTTAGCTGAATGTAGTATTCTTACTTGTTAATACATTGTTTTAAAGCAACATTGTATATAAATGTATTTGATTAAGTGACTGGCCATTAATTCATTCATTCATTCATTCATTCATTCCATTCATCCAGTCATCCTTGCAGCTGATAAATATTGTTTCATTATAAATTTTGTTCATAAACAAGATTGTTGACTGAAGATGAGCTTGAGTTTAGACCAACGAAAATAAAAGTGGCTAAAATCAACACTAAGTGTTTAAAACTTGTTTTAGCATCTATTTTTCCCCTCTCTCTCTCTCTTCTCTTCTCTTCTCTTCTCTTCTCTTCTCTAGAAATCTAACTACATTATCGTTTTAACGGTTTGTTGATGCCCATAATTGTTTAAAGTTGTAATTATATTTTATTTATTATATGTTTGTTGTTGGTTTTTGTTGTATTTGCTTTAAATAATATTTAAGATCGTTAAACTTTTTGATTAATACATAATGTTTCATACTTGATAACATAAAGAAGAAGAAGAAAAAGATATAAAAAAATCATCTGATAATAATGTATTTATTACTTTCTTTCCATCTTTCTCTATGCAAATATGCAGAAATATAATACACACAAACATATTATGATTATAGGAAAATATACATTTTTAGATTAAAGTCTATAACTTGTATTGCATGACTTCTTCAGCAGTTACTTTTCAAACTTTAAAATTTATTTCTTAATTATTTTATTTTGTACTTTAAAAAAAGTTGTTTTTCCCAGAAACTTAAAAGAAATCATAATTGTTGTCATTTAATTTAAAATTGTGTAACGTTAATTAATGAACTCTTAAATTTATATGTTATAGTTTGATTATTGTAATGGAAACAAGTAAGAATGTTATTGTCGATCAAGCCCGACTATGGAATAACCTACACCACAATGTTGGTAATAAATGTTAATAATGAGAAAGTAATGAATGACCCTCGTATATTTTTATTTTTTGATTAATTCTTAAGTGTGCAGTACATTGTTCTGATTCTCTAAAATTTATAAGAAATTTATGCGTTTTAAAATTAATTTTTGTAAAGTGTTAAATGGGAGTTAAAAGAAATTATAGAACGACCCTCCTATAATTTTGTACATCGATTTTTGTTAATATGTATCTTAATTTGAAATGTTATAATAAAAACCAACGTATATCTGAGATTTATGCACTTCAAAGTGATATTTGGAAGGGGCTTATGTGGTACCTATGAGAAGCAATAAAACAAGACTTATTTCTATATAAATTTCGTTATAATCAGTTTTTATTAATGATCTTAAAATCTTCTTTTGGGAGAATATTTTTATGAGATGTACCTGAAATATTTCAATATTTTACAATTTCAATAGGTTTTGTCTTTGGACCAAGATAATTTCATTAACATATCTCAAAAAATGCAACCTGTAGAGTCTTTACAACGTTTACGTCCGTATACGGATGGACAGCGTTAAATTGACTCGGAAAGTTTTTCTGTATCGAACGGTATAGAAAGTGGGTGTAAGGTAATATTTTCTATACATAATAACGCAATCACCTACGGTGTTGTAGGGTATAACATGAAGTCATCAATGTTATTGATAAATTGAAGACCTAAATATTTTTAGTGAAATGATAATATTGCGAATTATTGGATTTATTTATATCATAAATTATATTAAATTTTAATTGAATAATAATTTTTCAATGTAATCGGACAGTTTGTTATTCCAATTATAGCGATAACGATAACTCTAATATTTTAAATATTAACAAGAAATTAATTATATTTTTGTTGTATTTGTTTTTTTCAATAAAATTATTGTTCAATTCCAATTCTTAGAAACAATTAAATTTTTTTTTGTTTCCAGAAATTAGATTTTAATGATCTTTTTAATGAAAATTAAATTCTTATTGTTTATTTGAATTTTTGTGAACAAAATTTTTATTTTTTAGTGAAAATCAAATTTTTAAAGAAAATTGAATCTTTTATAAAAAAATTCGAAATTAAACTGTTATAAAAAGGCTACTTTCTCTCAAGATCTTACAAAAATATTTTGTAGTTATATTACCATTAAAAGACCAGTCTGTATATCCCGATCAACATATATATTTAAGCGCTTTGTGAACACATTTGAAAACTTATACCATTTTTTATACCTCCATCACCTCAAACAGATGAAATCATCTAAGACCCATAAAGTAAACATAATCTAAGTCGGTTTAGCTATGTTTTTACTAGATTCATTCATATTGTTACACACGGAATAACGAAGTTAATATAACTTCCATGGACACTTCTACAAAATATTGCAACACAAATAATTTCTCACTTTAAATAATTTAGTTTGAACATTTGACGAAAAAGTCTTATTTGCGTTAAACATTTTTAAAAGAATTCAAATATTTTTGATATCAAAGAAAAATTCCTACAGACCTTTTGAACCACTTGTTGGTTTTTAT
Source organism: Cochliomyia hominivorax (assembly GCA_004302925.2). NCBI lineage: Eukaryota > Metazoa > Arthropoda > Insecta > Diptera > Calliphoridae > Cochliomyia > Cochliomyia hominivorax. Next base: position 2,915,491 of record PYHX02000495.1, read on the forward strand.
GCAAATTGTTTGTTATCAATATTCTCTTAAATGTGAGTGCAATTATGTGCTCTTATTTCTTACTCTCTTAATTCTAACAATTTGATCTGTTCTCTTTGATAAAACTACTCTTGCAACTAATAAACAAACAAGCCAGAGATGTAAAATTTGATACAATTGTATGTATTTCTGATGAGAACAATAAAATTATAAAAAATATAATTTTTCACAAAATTAATTTAGTTTTAATATAAAATTAAAGCAAATTAAAATTTTAGATTTAATAAAGAAATTTGAAAAAGAAATCAAGTAAAATGTTTATTTAAATTTCTAATAATTATTGCAGCACAGTTAATTTATCAGTCCTGATTGATTCCCGTAGGAATTTTATACTTAACATTTGTCAAATGAATTAAAACGTTAATATCATTTTCATTGTATCAATTAAACAAAATTTATAGAAGAAAAAACCGCTTGCACCCAAAGAAATTTGAGGTGAAAACATGAGTTGAAACAGAAAAGTGAAGTATTTACAAAAAGTATCTGTTTTATTTAAACAATTGTAAACAACAACAACAAAAAACACTTGCAAAAAAACAGGGAAGAATGATGCAGTCGGTCAAGCGGGACTGTGTAATACCCTACATTACATTGTTTGATATAAATGACACCTATAAAACGAACCTCGTATAATTTTCTTTTCTGATTTTTAATTACGTTTGAAGTACATTATTATGTTACGAATATTTAACTGAAATTTATACGTTTGAAAAGGATTTTTTCTGGAGTTACATCGGAGCTAGAAGAAACAGTTGTTATTACAATACCAACGGTTATGTGAGATTTATGTCCTCCAAAGTAATATTTAGAAGAGGGCTTATATGAACTGACCCTCGCATAATTTGACAAATCGTTTTAGAATTCTATAGGACTTATTTTTATTAAATTTCGTTAAGGTCACTTTATATTTAGCACTTTAATGAGCTTAAAACTTCATTCCATATGAACGTTTCTATGGGAAGTACCTGGGACATTGAAATATTCAACCGAACATGGCTAACTTCAATGAGCTTCGTCCAATTAAATTTCATCAAGATATGTCAAAAATTACTACCTGTTGAATGTTCATAACGTTTACTCTAAAATCGACTAAGAAAGTTATTCTGAGTCGAACTTTAAAATGGATGCTACACCATTTTTTCTGAATGTTACCAGCACCATCAAGAGCGCATAATATCCTAAGCACCTACGGTGGTGCAGGATATAAATATAATACTTTATTATGCGAATAAAAAATAAAAATTAAAAATGAATTAAACAATTAAACCTTTTGAAAGATCCGATCTTATGAAGAGCAAAAAAAAAAGAGTCGAAAACTGTATTGAAATAAAAATAAAATATTTTGTGTGGTAATAGAACTAGAACTGTAGTGGTTGGTTGACTCTTAGTCAGCTGTCTGGCTAAGGGTTTAATTTGTTTTTTTTTTTTTTTAATTAAAATTAAACTCTTTGAAAGATTCGATCTTATGAAGAGTAAAAATAGCACTAGAACTGTTTCACACTGGTTGAGAAGGAAACTTTTTTCAGTCTACAGTGTGCACACACAATATCAAGCAGCTAAAATTGTGGCTGGTTGACTGTTAGTTAGCTGGCTGGCTGGCTAGTGGTTTATGGTCGAGGCAGATTGTATGACTGGTTGGCAAGCAGGCAGGCAGGCAGACTGACTGGTTGATTGGTTGGTTGGTTGGTTGGTTGGTGTGAATGGTCTGTAGGTTGACTAGTGGGGCAGTTAGCCAGAAAAGCAATCATTCTCATACCGTATATTTATTTACTTACTTTAGCGTCTACATTTCATGAGACAATCAGTCTTAAAGATTTCGTTAAACGATTAACACAACATTGACAGAACACAAAACAAAACAAAATAAAAAAAATAAATAAATAATTGCAAAAAAATATATAAAAATATAGAATATTTTTAACTAAATAAAAAAAGATAAAAAAGTATCTGAAAATTAATGAACAAAAAGTTCAAAATTGTGCTTAAAAATTGAAAGTGTTTTAAATTAAATAAAATTGAAAAATAAATATTTAAACAAACTCATTTATGTACAAATGAGAGTAGAATATTTTTTTAAAGAAATTTAAATAATTTGGGAAAAAGAAAATCTAAAAAAATAATAAAATTATATAAATTTTTAAATTTATTTTATATAAAATCAACCAAAATGGCTCAAATTGCAGAGGTGCGTGTGAATATGTGTGTGTAAATTATTCTATATTTTAATTAATTAATTCTTGTTTTATTTGTTTTTCTTTTTTCTTAATTCAGTTTTTAATCTTAACGGGTTTTTTTCGTACTGACGGTGTTCATTGACCCACTTTATTTTATTTATTAATAATATTTAAAACATTTTATTAAACATTTTTGCTAATTTCTTATTCTTAATTTATCTATTTCTTTGTTGTTTTATCTTTCTTTATTGAAAATCAAAAAAAAATTTTTGAACAATTTTTTTTTGTGGCGCAACGAAATTACATATTTGAAAATTTACAATATTGAATGGAAAATTCCCACAACTATAAATATGTTCTCACTACTTTACACACAGTGGTGTATATATACACACAAATATATACACATACATTCATGTATGTATAATACATACAAATGCATGGATACGCATAAAATACAACAAAACAACAAAAGACACTTGTTGAGTGCACACAAAAGCAAAGAAAAATAAAATCAAAACAAACGAAAAAAGAGCAACCTGAAAAATAAGCCCCAACACCAACAACAATTTGGCGAAAAGTAATCGCCAAACACATTACACACAGTAAAAGAAGGGAGAGATAATGAGGGGATCCATAAGAAATTAATTAGATCTGTTTTTTTGTATGCATGTGATAAAATCATGTGACTCATTTATAAATATTGACGTATTTTAGACCCATTTTTAGACTTAGAAAGTGGATTTTGAAATTTCGTATTATCCGAGTTCGAAATTTGAAATCCTGAGCTTTATAATACTGCGCTTAGTTCCTTATGTTACAAATTCATTTGGGTAGCTCCATACTTGGATCACTGTAAAATTATGTGATGAATTGATGAAAATTTATACAAATATTTATCGAGGACTCTCTAAGAAAATTTTGTTGTTAGCTAGAAGCCTCAAAACTTTCACAAACTGGATCCAATTTCAATTTATAGTACACACTTCTAATAGGTTTTGCTGTTCATTAATTTCTTAATAATGTGAATAATATGAATTAATTTTTATAGATCAACCTGATCCACTATATAAAAAACCTTATTTTTGATAAAATATTTGCTGTTATAGATCTTTAGATATTCAATAATTCATATTCCCTTTTTATTGGTGAGTAATGTACTTTTTCTCAAGATCTTACTGAAATATTTTGTAGTTATATTTCCTCTGAGAGATCAGACTGTAAATAAGATCAAAAAATCAGACCAATGGTTTTGACTCACGAAACAACACAAATTAGTTTAAGGACCTTAATACTTAAGGCTTTTTCAAATAGCATTAAACGCTTTAATGTTTAAGAACTTAAGAATTACAAAACCAGTTCAGTATTATTGCTCTCGATTGCTTTTATAGGGTGTGAGCAATGGATTGTTTCCATGTATTACCAGAGCTATGTCTTCATAAAAGTTTTGAAGAATCAGAATTTAAAGTTTGGGATAGAATTTCGAATCAAGTTACGAATCAATTTTATTTATGAGTTTAAAATTAACCGGCATTCAAAGTGGTAACCATATAAGGCCACCTCCCGGTAAGGGATTCAATCAAAATTTTTGTGACAAATTTCAAGAAGTCAAGAACATGAGACCATATTTCACTATAGTTTTAATATGACCAATTTTTGCGGATTTTAGGCTGATGAAATGTGGTAAACAATGTTTGGAAAGCATTTAAATATTCCAATTTCCGAAAGCTTAATCGATACAATTTAATTTATTTAGTACTATTGATTTTTGACAAATCAAAACAAAATAGAAAATTAATTTTAGAAAAAGATTTACAAAGTAATAACGTATTTCTCTTGTCTATAAAGTATTGCAATATATTATTGACATACTGTAGTGTGTGATGATTTGCATTGCAAATTTCTAGATTTCAGTTTAAAAACTCTTTGTTATACCCTACACCACCGAAGGTTGCGTTTGTGCTGATGTTTGTAACATGCAGTCACCTTTAAGTATACCATTCGACTCACTTTCTGAGTCGATTTAACGATGTCCGTTTGTCTTTTATGTCCGGCTGGCTGTTCATGTAAACGTTGTGAACAGTCTACAGGTCGTAATTTTATTAAATATCTCAATGAAATTTGGTAAATATAATTATTTTTTCATAAAGATGATGCCAATTGAAATTGGCCACGTCCATTCTAATATTTCAGGGGCCTTTCATACAAATGTTCTTCCAATAATGGGGTTTTAAGGTCATAAAAGCTCTCAATATAAAGTGATTTAAAATAAAAATTATTTATTAATTTGGTAAGTTAAATTAGTAAGTCCTACAATATTCTAAAACGATATGCCAAAATATATAAGAATCGGTTCATTACTTCTCATAGGTCCCATACGAAAACCCCCTTCCAAATATCACTTTTAATGGCAAAAATCTTACCTTGATATTGTTGTAATAATTGGCCAAACTAAAATAAGTAAAAATCGATGTGCAAAATTATACGAGGTTCGGTTCATAATATCATAGAAACCTCCCGGAAAAATTAATTTTAAAACGCATAAATTTAACATAAATCTTAGTGACACAATAATGTGCGGCACTTTTAAGAATAAATCAGAAAATCAAATTATACGAGGGTCGGTTCATTAATTTTTCATAACTTCCATTTTTAACCGACAATGTGGTGTATGGTATTAGATAGTCGTGCTTGATCGAGTTAATATTTTTTCATGCATTTTCTTAATATTTATTATGCATATGAAAATTATGGTGAATTCCCTCTTAAATTTACCAGGAAATTTGTATTTTTTACGATAAATTTAATTACAAATTAAATGTTCCACTTGGTACTCCATTTTATTGTTATTTAATATTTAAGACCCCTTTGAAAATTAACCATTTTATGGGAATTTAATAAATAATTTTTAAATTATTATTGTGAAATTTATTTCACTAAATACTGTGGTACTATTTTAATTAAAAACGTACCTATAAGGTCTCTGAAACTGAAAGTACTATTTTAATTAAAAAAGTATTTTGAATATATTTTTCTTGAAAATTTTAAAGACATAAATATCTAAATTCATTTGTTTGGAGATTAAATTTCGCTTATTTTTATTTTAGGTACCAACACTAGTGATCATGATGATGATGAGGGGGGTTCTATAAAAATTTTATCATTAGTCTGTAAAGCATTTAAAGCAGCTTCAGTCTGTAGTCTAACAAGAGATTAGCTTTGTTTTTCATACAAGTATACATCATTCTAATTAACTGTTATAAAGTCTTAAATGTTTATAACATTAATTTCGTTTTAGTATTTGTTATATTTTGGGGAGATTTTCGAAAAGCTCTGTTCAAACATTCTCCATAATTTTAACAAGTAAAAAAAGGTTATTCAACGAGATATTTAATTTTCTTTCTATCTAAAATCTCTCCTGATCGGTGATCTTTATTTCCTATTTAATTTTTAACGTTTACTATTCACACATTCATTTCATTTCACAAGTTTATTGTGAATTTATGTGACAGAGTTTATAAAAGTTAATTAAAATGTTAATCTTCTCTCTAAAAAAAGTTATTAGCAATTTTGCCGCTTAATTTAAGTTGTTATTTAATTTAGTTAATCTTCTTCTTAAATAATTATTAACAATTTTATGATGACACTTTTTTTAAATATTATTTGTTTATAAAATAACACGATCTTTACAAAATATATACACACACACATATATATATATTTATATAGACTTTATTCTTATCTAAAATTGTACGTAAAGAGTTATTACGGGGGTTTTAAAAGTTTGTTTAAATGTTGGGAATTTAATTTTAAAATCTTTTGATGAGTATTTTATACTTTTGTTTAAAAAATTTTATATATTTTGAATTCAATTAAAATTTTGCTAATATTTTCACAAGACCTCTTTCAATATGAATGACCAGTTAACCTTGTACTACTTCAACTTTTAATTGGAAGTTTAAGTTAAAATCTCTACAGTTCAAATTTTGTAAAATATTATTTTGTATAAGAATGAAATGAAATCACCGTTCTATAATTTAGAGAAGATCTGTAGTTATGTATGCTAAATTACCAGAAGTGGTTGGAGTATAATGCGTTAGTGCAGATGTCTGTAACTACACAACTTATAAGGTTCAAATCAGAATCTCTTTCCGAAACGATTTAATGATGTCTGTGTGATGATGTAACGATATGAACATTCTAAAGCCATCACCATTTAGGCTTTGATTTTTTCAATGTGATATTTCGGAAATAATAGGTCGATCCCGCATATTTTGACACATTGTTAAAGAATAATATAAGAATATTTTAAGACTTACTTGTGTCAAATTTCTTTAAAATCGCTTTATATCTAGAACTATTATGATCTTAAAACCCCATAGATACGTCAAAAATTGGACCAAATATGGTCAATTTAGACTTTGTCCTTAAGCCAAAATAATAATATGAAACAAATTTCAACAAAATATCTCAAATATTGTAACTTGTAGACTGATCACAACGTTTACATTGACAGTCAACCCGACAGATGGACAGTCGTACGGATATCGTTAAATTGACTCAAATAGTCATTAACACCATTTTTTCCTGCATGTTACATCATCAGCACAAACGCTTAATACTTCAAATCATCTCCAGTGGTGTAGGGTATAATTGTAATAAATTTTTCAAGTTCATTTTTTTATTTATTGTTTATTTCGAGATTACAGAACGATTGATCTGCATTTAGATTTCTTTAAATGAATTCTATAATAAAACTATATTATTAGTCAGATATCAAATAAATAATTTATCTATAAATGAATTATAGCGGTTAATTAAAGTTATCAGAAAAAAAACTAGATATCAGCAAAATATATATTAAAACCTTTATGAATGAAGGCAACGTTATAAGACTTTTATTAAGTGAACCTGTTAAATGAAGTATTATAAATTTATATCTCATTAATTTTATAATTAATAACAGAAAAAATTTATTAAGACCCCATAAAGTGTGAAACAATCTCAAGATTGAGGCACAGAACATCAGTGATATTTTCAATGAATAATAAATGAATTTAAAGAAAATTTTGCTATAAAGTAGATTAACATTATATTCCCCATTACAATGAGAAAACTTTCCGGATTCGGTTCAGTAGGTCAAACTTGTACCGCAACTAGTAAAATACTTTAATTGATCAATCACGAATATATAATAAACCACACCACGTTATTGAATATAAATGGTAGTTACGAAAAATTAAGGAACTACCCTCGTATAATTTGATTTCCTCATTTATGCTTAAAGGTCTAGTTCATTATTGTGATCCTAACATTTATGTGAGATGTTTGCGTTTTGGTTTGGTTTTGTGGTAACTAAAAACAATTATGAATCGGTCCAGAATGGGGCTTACAGTCCATTAAATTATTAAATATAAAATAACTTTAACCAAATTTTGCAAAACAAACTTTTACTATATTCTTAAACGATGTGCTAAATTATAGGAAGATCGGTCCATTATTTCTTATAGGTCTCATACAACCACCCTACGAAATATCACTTTGAAACTTAAAAATCGCACATATACGTAGTTATTGTAAAAGTATTAAGTCAAATAAGAGATAATTATTAGCCAAAATCAATGTGCGAAATTAAATGAGGGTCGGTCTATAATTTTTTCTAATTTCCATAAAACTTTATAGAAATAATTCCAATTAAAAGGACATAAATTTCACATAAAAAACAATATATTGCACACATGAGCATAATATGGAAAGCAAATTATACGAGGGTCGTTCATAAATCTTTCGTAGTAGACATTTACAATCAGCAATGTGGTATTGAGTATTAAATAGCCGGACTTGACCAACTATAAAAATTTAAGTTTTTTTATATAAATTTTTTGATGTCCTGGAAACTATTGAACCCATTACTTTTTACCCATTCAAGGGTGAAGTACATTATTAAAATTTATTTCAATTTATATACAAAAAATTGTCATTATCTAAATCCTTATAATGTATTAGTTTAGACTCTTGAGTCTAGACATTAACATATTTATGTCTGCAATTGTCAAATTCTAATTCTTTTTTACAAAATGTGACAATAAAAAAACGATTGATCAATTTATTGTCTCATTCGAAAATGTTTATATCTAAATAAAGATCTGGGGTCAGAGTGGTGAATAAGAAATAAAGGATAAAATCACAAGAACAACATGTTTAGTTTCATTATTTTCGAAAGTTTTAATGTTTTATCACATTAAAAATATTTTAATTGAATCGTTTAAAATTTATTTTTGAAATTTTCTTTGAAATTAAATTCAATATTTTTTACAATAAAATTTTATTCAAAATTTAAATTTTAACTTTCTTATATAATTTACAATTCCATTTTTAAAACTTTTTTTCTTTTTCAAAATTATTATTCAATTAATAAAATTGAAATAATTTCTTTGGACAATTTTAGATTTTGAAATTCAAAATTCGATTTTGAATAGAAACGGAGAAAAAAAAACTCATTAATGGTGGACGTGACATATTTTTATATTAACAAAAAAATTGGCAAAAATATAAAAACTTCCATCAAAATTTATTATTATTTTTAAACAATACATTTAAGTATTTGTTTTTGGACTTTATCCCATTAAAAAATGGATTCTTGTTAAAGTTTTTTGTTTTACTTTGGTTCATAAAATTTTCCATTCCCGTTGTCGTCATTAAGACGAAAAAGAATTTTGGCATCTGCTGCTTAAATTTTCTTGTATTAGAGGGTATAAGAAATTCGTTTCAAACTCTTATGTATAACAGTTTACCATAAATATTTGTTATACACACTTATTTATAAATATAAACAATATACGTTTTAAATATTTGTTTATTTATCTTTTTAATTTATTTACTTTTATTTTTGTTTTATTTTAATTAATTTGGCAATTTAAAAGTAATTGGCCTTTTTCAAATTGTTTTAAGCCAAAAAAAAAAAAAAAAAAAATAAAATAAAAATGAGAAACAAAAAATATTCAAAATTCTTTTGAAATATAAAATAAGAGAAAAATCATTTGAGCTTGAATGATTTTAAAAATATTGAAATTATTCAAAACTTTGTATTGTTTCAATAACAATTATATTTTTATATATCTATATATAAAAAAATGATCTGTGTTATTTTGTTTGGGGCTGAACCGATTTTTAGGAGATATACCCCCCCCACAACATTGATTATCGAATATCTAAAGAACCACTTCATAGAGAATCTTCAAATATGATCCCAACAACTTTTAAAGGAACCATTTTACAAGACAAAATGTGGGGCGGATAGGATCAGGGGGAGAGGTAGCCTCCATGTTGTTGATAATCGAATATCTAAAGAAACTTTTCAAATTTGGTCCCAATAAATTATTTAAGTTACTGTTTTACTGAACTGGTAACTGAATGTCCTGAATTATAACTTTCAAAATTTTCTTTTGTAATTTTGGACTGAGAAGTTTTTTTGTGCAGGAAAGCACGCCGGGTAAACGCTAGTATTCTATATTTATAATACAAAATAAAATTTTAAAAATGTTTTTAAATTAATTTTGAAAATTCAAAATTTTATTAAATGACCTACATACATACATACATACATACATACATACATACATTCACACATATGTAACTAAATGTTTGAGAATATTTATCTCAAGGGTTTTATTCGTTTTATTAAAAATTTTTAATAAAAATTAATTTTATTGCTTTTTATACCCTCCACCAAACACAGGTGCTGAAGGGGTATATTAATTTTTCCTTTCCGTGTGTAACGCTAAGAAAGATTCATCTCAGACCCCATAATGTATATATAAATTTTTTTGCATCAAATCAATATCTGAGTTAAATATACTTTGTCCATCTGTCTGTTTATCTATCCACTCTCATAACCACAATTTTTGACAGATCCCAGCTGAAATTTCCTATAATCCTGAGAATTTTTTTTATTAAAAATCATTAAAAATGGTTTAAAATATATAGATCGATATCTGAGGCAGCCTCTAAATTCCAGAAAAGATCATTCGTAGAATCATTAATTTATAAATTTTGCCCTAAAATTAAACTATAAATGTACCTCATGATTATTCCCAAATTAATCAAAATCGGTTCAACAGAAATAGATAAAGCCGGAAATATATAAGTGATTTTATGGCTCATTAAGGCTTCTTTGTTTTATTTAAGAAAAACTTTAATATATTGCATGCGTTTGTGAGTGTGTGCATATATGAGTGTTAGTGTATTCAAAAAGCCGACATTTTCAGAAAACCGGTTTACGAGCTATTTGAAAATTGGGCATTTTCAAATTTTCGAATATGGTTTTATGTCAAAAACCGGTTAATCGGTTTTTGTTTTATTATTATAAAAAATTACGGAAAAAATGGCTTTTATATGGAATGAAGTTGAAATAATGGTTCCATAACAAACAAAGTGTGTCAAAATAACCATTTGTAATAAATTTCATCAAATTATCTTTGCACTGCATGAGATCCTAAATAGGTGGGTTATGAAAATTTTTGTATTTTGATTTTAATTCTTCCGGTATCATATTTAAAATCATGTATCCAGATACCATGGTTTTACTTAAATCCATTATTTTGCTCTATAGAAAATTCTCCTTTTATTTCTGAATATTTCCAAAATATAGGTTTATATCTCTTTACCTAAAAAATGCATATTGCTCAATTAAAATCTCATTAAAAATTTTTATTGACGTGATTATGTCTAAAACAAATGGACATAGCAAAATCGATTCAGAATATGACGTCTGCGGATGCATACAGCAATAAAGCTGGATATTTTAGTGAAAAATTTAAAAGTGAATTTCATTAAAAACCGGTTAAACGACTGAAAAAAAAACCGGCATGTCGAATAATTCGAAAATAGAAATTATTCGAAACCGGTCAGTTTTCTTAAATACAAAAAACCGGTTAACCAGTTTCCGGTTTCGGTTTTTGAATACACTTATGAGTGAGCATGTACTTAAACTCCATGTACGTAACATAACGTATTTACTTCATACAGATTTGTGGTAGAAGATTTTAAAGATTCGGCACATTCGAATATTCTTATTTGTTTTATTTATATTTTGTGGGTGAATATTTTTGATTTTTTCTATTATTTTTTTGTTTTTTGCTGTTGTTGTTTTTGTTTTTATTTTCATTGTCAATGCTAAAAATTGTGTTAAATTTTTTATGTTTCTATTATTTTATTTATTTATTCATTTCTTTTGTTAGCGGTTATTTTTATTTTTAATTTTATTGTTTTTAGGAATTTCATTCATTCAAGAATTCAAATCTAAATGTTCTTGATTCTTTAAGGAAATTAAACAACAAAAATAAAATTAAATATTATTTTTTTATTTATTTTATTTATTTTTAATTTTTTTCTTTGTAAATACAGTCAATAACAATTAGTTTTTTCAACAATTTTTAAAATCTTTAAACAGTAAATTGTTTATAACATTTAGATAATTAATTTAAAAAATGTATTTTCATTTGCATTTCAAATGCGTTTTGATTTAAAATTTCTAAAAAGTCGCTAATTTAATTAGAACGAATTATCATTATAATTATTTTATATATGAACAGTACACGAATGAAAAGCTTTTTGAATTTTTTTGGTTAAATTAAATAATAATGGATGAAAATGTTTTAGAAAAAAATACGATTATTTCGGACCCCATTCAACTTTTTCTTTCTTTGTTACACCGATAATTTTATTCTTATTATACCCTACACCACCATAAGTGATTGGTTTGTTGTGCATTTGTACAGCTGCCCAGTGATCTCAAAACAATGTTTTTTAATATATTTTTATGAAATTGCGCACAATTATATCGAAGGTATTTTTGGTCTCTTTTTCCTAGCAACTCTTGGTACACACAGAAAAAAAAATAACTTGAAGCAAAATCATCATTGAAAACAAAGTTAATTTAAAATTGACTAAATATTTGTTCATTCAGTTGTGGTTCAATAATATTTTACATATAAGAATAATTGAACTAATGTGTGTCATGTATGAAGAACAGAGTAAAGTAAACTGCATCTGAGGCCTAACAAAGTCAAGAGAGTGGGAGTTAGTGTATTAAAAAAATCTACATTTTCACGAAACCGGTTTTCAATATATATATAATATTTATTAGAAGACCTGTTAACCGGCTTTTGGTTAATTATTATAAATTTAGAAAAAAAGATATTATTTATTAGAAATTTGGAGTTTAATCAATAAAAGTCTATAATATGAAATGACATTAAAAGATATTTAACACATTTCATCAAATTATCCTTGTACTGTTTAGTGCCGTAATAGATATATGGTATAAACGATTTTCTTGTGGTTTTGGTATCGTATTTAAAGGAACGTCTCTAGCTACTATGATTTTATTTAAATTCTTTAGTTTTTTTTACATTAACAGAACTCCTTTTACAGTTTCTGAATTTATCTAAGTTAATTGATAAAAAATCTTGTTAAAAACTGCTTGTCGAATAACTCGACAATAGAAATTATTCGAAACCGGTCAGTTTTCTACAATGAAAAAATCCGGTTTCCGGTTTCGTTTTTTGTTTTGGTTTCGGTGGGAATGTTTTTGTTTTAATCTGTTTTTTCAGACAGTGTAGATGGTCTTTTAATAGAAATGAAATCAAAATGAAAATGAAACATTTCATTTTCTGGGACGTTAGATTGAGTGGGAAATACTACCATGAGTCATTTATCAAAGTTGGTCAAAGATTAGTTATCTGATTAGAATCAGAAGCGATGCCAACATCTATACTAATTAACCTTATACAATTCATGCACCGAAAATGCGTTGTGGTCAAAAGAAACGGAAAATATCATACGAAATGTTAAAAGTTGCATAGGTTTCGAACAATACTGTATGTATGAATGTATGTATGTATGTATGTATGTATGTATGTATGTATGTATGTATGTATATAAGTATGTATATATGTATGTATGTATATATGTATGTATGTATGTATGTATGTATGTATGTATATATGTATATATGTATTATTATCTGAGGTAACGCACTTACGAGATTCAGCTTTGAACCCCGGGACCCACTAGAAACATGTTCCTTAAGTATGCTGATATGAAATTTTGTTAAAAGAGTTTTCAATAATTTCAAAGTTACCGAACTGTTTTCAAAAAAAGTGTTTTGGGACCAATGTGTTATGTTTTTCTGAGTCGATTTAACCATATCCATCCATCCCGACCGTCTTTTTCTTTCAAATAATTATTGATGAAAATATTATAGAACATAAACGATAAATTTATAAATTTAGACTCAAAAGATTATAAAATTCCCCTTTTTTATAGCGTTTTTTTTTCAAAAGCCATTTTTTTTAAATTCCATTAGAATTTCCGCTTTAGATAAGTGATTTATCACTTCCTTTACATTTGAATTATTAGTTTTTGTTCTCTATAATGAGTTATGACTCAAGAATTTAATATATTTTTATAAACACGTATTATAAAATTAGAATTATAGAATCGTTTATGGCTTCTTATTGGGTTTTTCAAATATTTTCATTGTACTAAACGTTTGAAATGATTTTCGGAAGTGGGTGTTATACAGGGGTTATACGAAATTGTTCATCATTGTTTGTAAAATTTGTAATAGTAATTTCTAAAGAAACTGATCTTTTACCAGACATCTATATTTTTTATATTTTTGGAAAAACTAAGAAAACTTTACAGAAATTAATAACTTTCTTTCAATATTTTTCTTCCAAATATTTAGATCAGATTAATATTTCTTGAAAACAAATATTTATCATTTTTCTTTTTGCAAAATCTATCAAATGGAACCAATATTACGATTATTTCCAATTACAAGAAAATGTTTCAAAATTATATTATTAACTGAACCGATTTTAAAGTTCTTAAATGGAAAAACCAATTAAATCAAACGTCATTGAACTTTAACAAATAAGTTGGAACCGATTTCGCTTAAAGTTCTCTGGACAATAACAAATAATCAAACCAAATGTCATTGAACTTTTTTAATTAATTTGGATGTGATCGACACATTGACAAACATATTTAAATCGACTCAGATTTAATTTGATGCAAAAATAAATTCTTTAAGCGGTTTTGGACAATTCCTTGTTGGTTTAACTGTATGATGTCCTTAATGGTTGGGTTATAAAAATTTTTGTATTTTGATTTTAATTCTTCCGGTATCATAGATAGATACCATGGTCTTATTTAAATCCATTATTTTGCTTTACAGGAAATTCTCCTTTTATTTCTGAATATGTTTAAATTATGAGTCCAAAATGCATGTTGCTCAATTAAACTCTCATTAAAAAATTTTTATTGACGTGATTATGTCTAAAACCGATGGACATAGCAAAATCGATTCAGAATATGATGTCTGCGAATGCATTCAGCAATAAAGCTGGATATTTTAGTGAGAAACTTAAAAGTGAATTTCATTAAAAACCGGTTAAACGACTGACAAAAAACCGGCATGTCGAATAATTTGAAAATAAAAATTATTTGAAACCGGTCAGTTTTCTGAAATGCTAAAAACCGGTTAACCGATTTTCGATTTCGATTTTTGAATACACTCATAAAAACTAAGAACTCCAAATATTTTAATATTACAACAACATTTAAATTTGAAAATATTAAAAATTGTATTAATAATTAATTAAGGGAACGTTGGTAAAGAATATAGCACTCAAGGTCACTAAATCATACAATGTTTTCAAAATAATAGAAAGTGTAGTTTTTGCAGAGGAAGTAAAAAATGTTGACCTTGTTAATCCATTATTTGTGAATATTTATAGTTAATAAATTGTATATATGGAATGTATCTTATCAGAAAACAAAAGAAACCCGGCCCCCTTCCGTTAGAGGTCAATATGTTTTTAAGCGTCATATAGAAAAATTGCGTATTTTAGTTTTGTCATAAATATGTGGAAAATATGTATCTACACATATATATAAATATAAATACATATATATTCGCATGTGTTTTTTTGCTTTTAAAGCATATTTCTATAACCTTGGTCACATATTTCCCTGTTGCCAGATTTTTTCTATATATTTTTGTTAAAATATATCTTCCATATATAAATAAGAAAGAATCTGTGTTTGTTTGGGACTTTTTTACTGAACTGATTTCGTTGAAATTTTCAGAGAATGATCCTAATACCCCTCTTGCAATATCTAAAGAACTATAACAGATAGAGAGATTTAAAACTTGTTGGGAAAGATTTAACCCTCATTTAATCTTTATCAAATGTACATTATTATACCCTCTACGACCACAAGTGGAGTGGAGTTACTGTGTGTAATACTAGGAAGGAAACATCTCAGACCCCATAATTTATATATATATTCTTGCATCAAGTAGTATTCACGCTCACATCCACAACAATTGACAGAGCTTAACGAAATTCAGCTGAGTATTTGTTATGTTCCCGGGAAGTTTTCTATTTAAATCCAGTAAAATTAGTTAAGTACAAGAAAATATATATCCCAATATCTAAGACAACCTCTAAGTTCAAGCCAAAGACTTTCGTAGAATTGTCAATTATAAATCCCATCAATTAACCCATCAAGTGTTCCGTGTTATATTTAAGAAAAACGTTTATATTATTGTATACGTCTGTGAGTGCATGTGTCAATTTGTATGTACGAAACATAACGTATTTACTTCACAGGTATTTGCGGTGAAGGGTATTGAAGATTCGGCAGAGCCAGAAATAGCATTCTAACTTGTTTTACACTTAAATCAATAAATAAATATTGTTTCATTTTATAAGAGCTGCAAAGCACACCGGGTCTCAGTTAGATATTTTTAAAAGTTAGATTTATATATTTTTTATTATAAATTATAATTTTATGATTTTTTTTAATAACAAATGATAAATAAATTACAGCTGCTAAATGAAGTGAAAAAAATATTCGCAATCAGAAAAGAAAATCCTCTTACTGCTCCCGCAAATATTTTAATTGGTTTGATGTCAAATTCCATAGAAATGACAAAGATTTATAATTATTTGTTAAAAAATGAGCAACGACTTTTTTTAAGAATGAAAATACTACACAGATTTACGTATTTAATAAAAAATATAGAATTTTTCAAACAGACCGTTTAAAAAAAACTATTGTTATTAAGGAAAAATATTATTTTCAGTGTATTAACAACTGAATGAGTGAATGAACAAATATTTTTTTGCAATTAATGTCAATGTTTTATTGGAGTAACCATAGTTGAATCGTGGCTAAAACAATACTACTAGTGGTGATAGCAATAACTATTATTATAAATCATTTATTTGTAAGAACAATATTTTTAGTTGCGACAACAATAATTATTGTTTTCTATGCAAAATTATAAAGCGAATAAACAAACATTTTAATGGAAAAACAATATTTTTATTGACGATAACACGTTTTTAGTGGCAACGGCAATAACTGTTGTTATCAATGCAAAATCAAAACGATAACAAGTTTTTTAGTTGCTGCTGTAACAATACTTATTAACAATAGTATGATGATTCTAGTTTATGGTAACCGCAAACGTATATTTTCTCTGTGTGTGGCTAATTGTTTTAGAGTAATGGACAATGAATTTGTCACTGTGGGTTCAGTTACCAGATGATTATGAACACATAAGGGTTCTGAGTTTTTATACCCTCCACCTTCACAAGTGGCGATGATTTCCCTTTGTCTGACCATTTATCTGTTGTTGACTGTGACACAGAAAAAAATCAATGTAAACTTAATTACAATAGAAATAATTTAACTTTTTTCAGTTATGATTCTGCTTCATTGATAAAAAATGGTTATTTAACATTGTTTCACAGTAAATAGAGCTTCATGAGAATATTCTTGAATTTGTACTGCTTGAAATTTTCGTACTTAAAAGTAATTTTTAAAATGTATCACTGTATAATGTTATATACTAATATCGTATGATTCTAATTTGTACAATATTATGTCACCACAAACGTAAAAACGTTCAATTTAAACTAAATGAAAAAATATGTACTCAATCTTAAATCAACTATGTTCAATGTTGTTTTTACTTCATGTTGTTTCTGTGTTCTCTTACATCTACAATAAATGGCAAAGCTCAATGAAATGTACAAAGTCGCTAAAGCAAAAAGCAACAACTTTGTTAAACTTAAAAATTTGAACTGCATCATTTTTAGAGAGAGTATCGAGGCGGAATATTCTCTTTATTAACGAAACATATAATATCGTATATCTTAATAACTAATGCAGAAAATTTCATGAAATTTGAATTATGAATAGTAAATTGACAAGACATTACTGTAAACAATAAAATTGTCGGATACGGGTCAACTGAATAAATTTCTCATAAACGAATTTTTTAATTTCGCATATCTCTGTAACTGTTGCATGATATTTAATGAAATTTCAATACATCAATAATAGTAAAATATAATTAAGTATGTAATTTTAGGATAGAACACAAGGGACTACAGCTATTTCTAAATTGGTGGAAGGTATTATAAATTTGACAAAGCCAAATATTGGCATTCTTATTATTTAATAACATAAAAATTTCATATTTCACATTTCATAAACCTTATAAAATATGGATTCTGATAATATATGGATTCATAGCTCACATAGGGGCTTCAAACTTCATGAATTCAGCTCATAATTCCGCTAAAGTATTTCAACTATAAATAATAAAATATCTCGCCCTCATAAAACCTTCAAAATAAAATTTTGAGTTATTTCCAGTTTTTCGCTAATATCTCCGCCATTTATAAGCCAATGTCTCTGGATTTTAATAACAAAATTCTCAAAAGCATTTTAGGTATACTTATCATATTTGTTGGGTATAGGTCGGTTCTATAAACTTGATTACAACCGACATACAGCCAGATGAACATGGATCAATCAATTCCCCTTTTTATCCCAATCCAGAACTTATATACTTTTAAGGGTCTTTGATAAAAATTGTGGAAATTGCAGAAGAAATAACAAACTTATACAACATACCCTTCTGGCCCAATATACCCCAACTTATACAATAAACCCTTCACGACCAATATACTCTTCTGGCCCAGGTGAAGGATATAAAACAAAAGATTTTATTTTTTAATACAAAACTGTATTCAAACTTTATATAATGTACGTAGGGTATCAAAATGATAATAAAAAATTTTCAAATTAATTTTATAGCATCTGCACTTTTTTATATCAAAAAAAAAAAAAAACTTTTTAAAAACCCACAAAAAAACATCATTTTAAAATTAACTTACGTAGACAAAAAATAATGATGATTTTAATTAAAATTCTTGATTCTTAGAATTTTTAAATTCAATTATAGACAAAACTCTATTTAAGCAATTACACAGGGCGACAAAAGTTGTATATCTTACAAAACATACATAAATACACCTAATTTTGATATCATTCTTTCTTTATCATTTATAATCGCAGCTCTGAAATCCAAATTTGCATTATAAAAATTTTTTTGGAATTCACAATTTCAAAATGTCTAAAAAAGGTGATTTTAAGTGATTTCGATATAAATTATTTCAATTTGAACTAAAATATATAGAAATTTAGGAATCCCGAATAAATGTTGACCCGTAACATGAAGATCTTTCAAAAACTGCATAAATAAAATTAAATTTAAAAAAAAATAAAATATATAAATTTCCCTTTAAAACAATTAAAATTAAAATTTAAAAAACTGCGCAATTTTCTATGATTGAAGTGAATTGACCTAAAGGTTTTTTTACGCTGCATTTCACAAAAAAAGTAAAAATAAAAAAAGTTATTTACTTTTATTTTGAATTTATTTAAATAAATTATTACAACAACACGTTTTTTCTATTAATTTAACAGATTTTATTTCAATAATTAATTTTTATTATTAAACAAAAATTGTTAAACAACAAAAAGTTATAGTTTAATATTAGTTTTTGTTTATATTTTTTTATATATAAATACATACAGTTTGTCAAAATAATTTTTTATAAAATTACAAAAACAAATCTACTAAAGTTTTGAAATTCTTATATTTTTATGTATGTATGTATGTATGTATGTATGTATGTATGTATGTATGTATGTATGTATGTATGTATGTATGTATGTAACGTATAGATTCTAAAACGATAAAATTTTCACAAAATGATCTCATTATACCCGAAAGTAATATGGACTATAAACAAATCCGATTAGACCAGGGGGAGCGGTAGCCCTCATACAAACAAATATGGATTATCGAATATCTAAAGAACTATAACAACGAGAGTTCTTAAAGTTGTTCCCATCAACTTTCTCAAAGAACTGTCTTACTGGACAAAACGTGAAACTAATAAGACCATGAGGAGGGGTATCTTCCAAACAAGGCTAACATTTGTTATCGAGAATATAAAGAACTATAACAACTAGAACTACACAAGAGAATTCTCAAATTTAACTATTATCACTTTCTCAAAGCTCGGTTTTACCAGACAAAACGTAGAAGGATAAGACCAGTGAAAGGGGATCCCCCCTACAAATCAAAATTAAATCACAAATTATCTATTTAAATCGTATACAACACAAATTTTAGTAACGGCCCATTTTTTTTTTTTTGCAAAACAAAGTTTGCCAGGTCTGGTAGTTATATATAAAAATATAAATTTACAGTGCGCTGCACTTGAAAAACCCGTATTTGCCTGTTAAGTCATTTTTTACGAGTAATATTTAATATCGGCGATGGATAACATTTATGACGGTGAATAATTCAATAATAAAATTAATTTCACTTAATAAACTTTACATTAAGTGATAAATTTTTCTAGTGACTGCAAATAAATAATAATTTTCGAATAACACCCTTCACTTGACTAGATCAGAGGGGAATATAAAAGTTTGTCATTACATTTGTAATTTTCACAATTTTCGACTTAGACCCCCAAAAGTACATATATATTCTGGATCGGTTTGAATAAAGAAAATGATTGAGTTATTTCCATCCTTGTGTCGGTTGAAATCAAGTATATAGTTAACATATATGAATGATATGTATGATCAAACGATTGGAAATGCTTTCGAAAACTTTTGCTATTGAAATCCCAGAAAATTGGTTCATAAACTGAAGGTATCTCAAACTTTTTTCAGTTTTTTCTATTTTTGAAGAATCTACAAAAGTTAGAGACTCCACAAATAGACTTCACAGATTAATTTAGCGGATTTATGCACTGAAATGAAACGAACCATTAGTTCCTGAATTATAGACAAAAAAATATTTTCCTATATTTTGAACACGCTATTGAACCTATGGACTTGGTTGTGGCACTGATTCATTACAAATTTTTTTCCTCAAATTTAAGCTTTTTTTATTTTTCAAAATCGGTTCGTCCCATGTGCAAAAATGAAATTTTGTATAAATTTCATTTTTACATTTCAAGATCATTGACATTTTTACTTTTTATTATTTTTTTATTTCAGAAAAAATTTATTAACTTGTTACGTTATTTTTTTAAAAAAGAAGATAACTTTATTTTCTTTAGAATTTTAGTTTTCTTTATAAAATTTTTTATTAATAAATAAAACGTGACAAGTTATGAGACTTTTATTTTTATCATAATAATTATTGCGAACATTTGATTTTGAAGATCCATTTCGCTTCTCTTCATTCATTCATTCGTTTAAAAATAAATATTTTCCATTTTAAATTTTTTCTTAATGTTATTGTTGTTGTTGTTCTTATTCTATTTCCAAAAATATTTTTTTATTGAAAAATTTCTTTATGAATTTTTTCAAAACGCGTGACTTAATTTTAATACCGTTTAACGTGTCATTTGCTCAGTCCAATTAAATTTCAGACAATAATTTTTTTTCGCTTTATTTTTTCCTCTTATAATTTTTCCATTTGTCAAGTGTTTAATTTGTTTGTACATTTTATTTAAACAGTGAATTGTAATAATAAAAAAATTATTCTTTTGTAAAAAAAATATTATTTTTTTCAATTTTTTTGCTTTAATTTGTTCGGGCATAAATAAATTTGATTTATTATTTGTGATCGTGTTGTAAATTTATACAAAAAAAAACAAGTACGATTCGGTTATGCCGAATCTTCAATACCCTACACCACATATGCCTAAGAAATAAATAACATGTACACTATATGCACATACAAACTCACATATACAACTACAAACGCATTCAAAATATGAATGTTTTTCTTATATTTAAACAAAGAAACCTTAATTATTCATAAAATTAGTTATACTTTTTTTCTGAACTGAACCGATTTAATGATTTTTACAATAGTTATGAGGTATATATTTCTTGATATTATGGTGATTTATTTTAATTAATTTTATTCTAATTTGTCGATTTGTAATTAATAAATTTATGAAAATTCTTTAGTTTAGAAGTTTTCTCAGATATTGGTCTATATTTTTTAACATACTGAACCGATTTTGCTGATTTTAAATAGGACACTTCTCAGGATTTTAACAAATACTCAGGCCAAATTTCATTGAGCTCTGTAAATTATTGAGGATGCAAACGACAGAAAGATAGATTAATGCAGGTATATGTATACATTATGAGTTCTTAAATGATTCCTTCTTAGCGTTACAGGCGGAATGACAAAGTTAAAATACCCCCTTCACCACTTGCGGTTATGGAGGGTATAAAAGACAGAAAATACATATTTCATTTACAGTGGTTTATTAAAATTGCAAAGTGCTGAGATTTTTTTGTGATTCTCAGTAATTGCATCAATTTTTCAAAACGCCAAAGTCCATTAGCGAAATGCAAAAAAAAAAAAAAAAAAAAATGAAAACGTCAATGAATTAAAAATAATTAAAAAATATTTCTTTTGTTGTTAACGAAATAATGATTCAATAAAAGTTATAAAAGCTCTGTGGGTTTTGGGGTAGAGAAATAACACCAGGCAACAGGTTGCTTTTAAACATGAAAAAATATTCATGAAAGATCACACAGATAAAAACTGTCGTTTTCGGTCATATCAGATTAGTCGAATCTTTAATCCCTTTACCACGATCAGTAAAGAAATCTTCCCATGCCCTTTCCCTAATATAAGTAGTCTACAATATTTTATTATTATTGCTTCTATCATGGTCCAAATTTCATTAAATTTCCTGTAATGGAGAGAGTTTCGTTTGTTAGGGACTTCTTCGAGCCCTAATCCAAACTTGTTAACTTTTAAGGCGATGTCAGTGTAACAAATATCATGAAAATTGAGAAAGATGTTTAATTATAATCGCTGCTTAAATTGTTCAGTTTTAGCATGTTGACTTAGATATTAACTTATTACTTTTTAACCGATTTTGGCTTTTATTACTGTGGATGTGAGCTTGCATAAAATAGCTAATCGACCCTCCTTTATGAGGATTGGCCATATAAAACTCTACATATGATCAGGTTATAAATATGATTTTATGATTTGTGACTAAATTTGTTCAACTTATTTCAGAATGTGGGAACTAAATAACTTTTTATTACTTCTGAAATTTTGAGCTTGGATTTGGGCCATAGATAAAATTTATTAAAAATATGTTCATATCTAATCTATATGAGTTGAAAATCCCACTCCGGAAGGGCATTAAAGTCCATGTATGTTACAAATATCAGCACAAATGCATAAATCCTCAGTCTCTTCAGCTGGTGTATAAAACAAGTTAACTCTCCACCACATATATTTTAGACAAGTTTGAACGAATTGGGTCCAGTGTTTCAAAGAAACTCATTGCAACTACGAGAAGAACCATAAGAACCAAATTTCACTAAATTTTTAAAAATTCAGGAAAGCTCCTTATAAGGCAGTTTTAGTCAAATATGAACCGATGTTCATTTAATTTACACCGATTAATAAGAACTATAACAGTAATTGTACCAAACTTCCCAGAAATAGTTCCATATTTTCAGCTTAAACCCTATTTTCGAAAAGGGTCTTATTAAGGAAATATAGTCAAATCTAGGCCGATATTGTAAATCTTAAAAATAGTTGTATTGAATATTGGAGGCATAAATGTAAACTTGTTCTTCCAATTTGTTAGATATCGGGCTACAGCATTTTACTTACGGAACCGGTGTTGCATAGCTATAAATTTGATTAAATTCGGACCATTACTTTAGAAATGACGGATATACAGATGAAAGGGAGACGGATGATATAATAATATAATTTAATTGAAAAAGTAGGTCTAAGATCGATTCTTCAAAAATCGAAAATTCTTCATAAATGCAACAAATTTTTTCAATTTATTTATAATCTATATTTATTTCAATAATTCTCATAATTCCCCTCTTTTTTATAGAAAAAGAAACCGTTACCGAATGATATTGTTTTAAAGGAGACCCCCAATATGGATGATCATATCAAAAAGGAAATACCCACCAGGTAATTATTTTTATATTTCAATTTCTTTAAAATAAGTATTTTGTATATATAAAGAAAACATCTATATCCATCCACATCATCTACAGTTATTTTCAGTCTATTATACATCTCTTTAAGGGCAACATTGGACCTGGTCTATTTGCCATGGGTTTTGCCTTCAAACATGGTGGTCTCATTATTGCACCCATACTAACGGTTGTCATTGCCTTGATCAGCGTACACTGTCAACATATATTGATAAATTGTTCGGTAAAAATGAAAAATTTGAAAAATTCCGAAAAATATCCAGATTTTGCTGAAACGGTAGGACAATGTTTTGAAACGGGGCCCAGGAGATTGCAGGGATGGTCAAAGGCTATGAAAACAATGGTGAATGTATTTATAGTGGTCACACAATTGGGTTTCTGTTGTATATATTTTGTTTTTATCAGTACAAATATAAGACAGGTGAGTCCTTTGGACGGGGTTTAAGCTTTCGAAATTAATTTCAAATACAATTTTGTGTAATTTAAGATTTTATTGGCGTATAACATCAATATCGATGTACATTATGTTATGCTGATAACATTTATACCCATTTGGCTGAGTTCCATGATTACCAATCTAAAATGGCTGACTCCTGTCTCATTTATAGCGAACATATGCATGATCTGTGGTTTAAGTATAACCATGTATTATGGTCTAAAAGATGGTTTACCCGATGTAGCAGAACGTAATCTATATACTGATCCCATGCAATTGGCTTTATATTTCGGTACTGCCATTTTTGCTTTTGAGGGTATAGCTTTGGTGTTGCCCTTGAAAAATGCCATGGAAAATCCAAATCACTTCGATCGTCCATTGGGCGTGTTAAATGTGGGCATGTTTTTTGTAAGTTTTATTGAAAAAATGTTGATTAAAATAAATTTATTTAATTTTATTTGTAACTAAATTTCAGGTCACATTAATGTTTATGGCTGCTGGTTTTGTGGGTTACATGAAATGGGGTGAAAATGTGGCCGGCAGTTTAACTTTGAATTTGGGTGATACCATGTAAGTTGAAATATTTATTTAAATCATTTGAAATTTTTTTGTCAGTGTATGTATTTTATTAGTGGAGCTCAAATTGTTAAGATTATGGTCTCAATGGGTGTATTGTTTGGTTATCCTTTACAATTTCATATTGCCATACAAATCATGTTGCCTTCTGTGATACAATTATTCGAATGTTATAATCATCCTTTCACCGGTAATTTAACATTCCGCACCGTTTTAGTGGCGCTCACTTGTAAGTTCTTTTAAAAATCTGAATAATTTTAATAACAAAAACTAATTTTATGTTTTATTCTCGTTACAGTGGGTATTGCTGAATTAGTTCCCGCCTTAGGTCTATTCATTTCACTTATTGGTTCCTTGTGTTCCACCGCCTTAGCTTTAGTCTTTCCGCCCATTATTGAAATTATTGTAAGACGTGATATTGTTAGTAGACCTTCACGTCTATTTATGTACTCTAAGAATATTTTTATCTTAATATTAGCCTTTTTGGGTTTCTCAACCGGTACCTATGAAAGTTTATCCGAAATTATTAAACATTTCGGCGAAGAGGAAAATGTTCTTAATTTAGATTAATACAAGCAAAAAGAAAATGTACTCAGTTCTTAATTTAAGTAGTTTTAATAAAGATTTTTTGTTATTTTTTAGTTTTTCCTTTTAAGTTGTAAATTTATCTCCAATATTTTGTAAATAGTTTTTAATCTTATAAATATTACAAAAACAACAACGACAACAAAAAAACAGAATTTATTTATTAAACGATCTAAATCGTTTAATTATTTAAATGTTAAGATAAATGAAAAAGTCAATTAAAAAAATAATTAAATACTTAATACAATAAAATATAAATCCATATTGTTTTCAGTAATTCACAACAAGTAAGTATGCTATAGTCGGTCAAGACCGACTAGTGTGATACCCTACCACACTACAATGTTGGTTATAAATTGTAGTTACGAAAAAGTAATGAACGACCCATATGAGTTTTAAGCATGAAATTTAAACATTGAAGACCCTCGAATATTTTTTTACATCGATTTTTGGTTACATTGAACTTAATTTAACAAATTATTATGAATATTTGAGATTTATGCTCTTTAAAGTTATAT
Source organism: Cochliomyia hominivorax (assembly GCA_004302925.2). Taxonomy (NCBI): domain Eukaryota; kingdom Metazoa; phylum Arthropoda; class Insecta; order Diptera; family Calliphoridae; genus Cochliomyia; species Cochliomyia hominivorax. The sequence continues at coordinate 2,941,227 of PYHX02000495.1, forward strand.
TTGGAAGGGTGCTACACTGAACCAAAAAAGGTAGTAAATATAACGAACACGGGTGTAGAATTGAAGAAAAATAAGTTAAATAACAGTCAACGAAACCTTTCATCACAACAAAAATGTTCGTTAATTTTTCGTAAATTCTTAAATTGATGAAAAATTGTTAATATGACAATTTTAATATGTTAATAAAATTTTAGTTTATTTGAATAAATATTATTCAATTTGAATAAAACATTATTCGAATTGACGAAATTTTATTCAATTTAATATTTGTTACAAAAAAATAATTTTAATTAAATATTTTAATATATATGAAGAAAATTCATCAATTTGAAGAAAGACATTTGGTTGGCACATCAATTTAAAATATCATAAGACTTATTTCTATCAAATTCGTTAAAACCGCTTTATATTAAGGACTTTTATGAGTTTAAAACCTTATTCCGCGAGGACATTTGTATAGGAGATACCTGAAATATTGGACCGAACATGGCCAATTTCAATAGGGTTTGTTCTTGGGCCAAAATAATAATATGTACCAAATTTCATCAAGATATTTCAAAACTTGTAGATTGTTCGCAACCTTTACACAGACAGCCAGTCGGATGAACATCGTTAAATTGACTCAGAAACTGATTCTGAGTCGTACGATAAATAAGATCTCCTTTTTCTGTATGTTACAAACATCAGCACAAACGTATAATACTCCAACTACCTATGATGGTGTAGGGTATTTGTTGGGGTCATCATCACTTTCAATTAATACGAATAAAATTTTTCTGATTCGATTTTTTTTTGTAAGACAATTTTGTTTAAATAATGAAAAATTTTTTTGACTAATTTGAATAGAGATTTTTCAATTTAAATTACTGACCTGCGATGACACATAATTTATGGAGATTTTATAAGATGATGATATTGTTTTTATAACAGTTTAATTGACTTATATTCTTGATCAGCTATAAAATATGACATATAAATTAATTGAATTTATTATGCGGAATAATTTAATAAAACAATTAAATTAAATTAATTATTTTGATTCGATGAGCTCTTTTGGTAAAAATACCATAATGTTTGTTCTTGTATAACTCAAGGGCTTGTTTACCACAGCGATACATTAGTCCGAACCGAGTTGCATTCCTACCGGTTATATTTAGAACTCTTTTGAAATGCTTTCTATTTTTTGGCTTTAGAAATATCATGGGGACCTTTACTTTTAGCTGAACCAGATTTTCTTTCAATGAACATGTTCTCCCGTAACTGTTTAATTACAATGGAAAATGTTGGACGGCATACATTTGAATGGTTGGCCAACTTGAGACCAATTTGGGTTTTGTTGAAAATATTTAATAATTTTAATATATCATTTTTTTTCAAAACTGACAAACGTTTTTTAATTTCGAAGTTGTCTCAGATATCGGAACTTCTTTGTTATTAGACCGATTTTGCTGGCTTTAAAAAGCAAACTGTTGAAGTCCGATTATTATTGTTAGTGTTTTCAGACGAACATATCTAAAACCACTCAGATTTAAAAAAATGTTCACTTTGTTCTCCTCTTGCACCACAGTGCGAAGATTAATTTTAATTAATTCATATTTTAATTGAAAAAAAAAAACATGGGAATAATTAAAATTAATTTATTGTATTTTTAATTAAAGAATATTGATGAGAAACATTTAAATTATTTTATATTTAGAAATCGTGTAAAAAGTTCAGACACATTTTATATTGTTTATAGTATATAATGATGATTGTAGGGTTGCTATATGACCGAATGTATTATTTTAATGCAAATTTTAATGAACAAGTTAATCCCCCCATTGAATACTACATTAAATACGCTACACCATATTGCTTATTATAAATAGAAGCTATCAAAAGCTACTAAACGACATTCGTTTTCGATGCATTATTATGATATCAATTTTCGTTTGGGATTTTTGTGGTTAGTAATATCGGATATATAGAAAAGTATGGAGCGATCCTCGTTACATTCCGAAAATGCGGTTTTGCTTTGCGCATATCTGAGATTTTTACACTCCTCACAAAATTTGGTACATAAAATATTAAAAGACTTATTTGTGCGAAACTTCATTAAAAACGTTTTATATTAATAATTTTTATGATCTTAAAACCTCAATCTGAGGGAATCATTTGTATAGGGTCTAGATGAAATATTAGACTTGACATTACAAATTTCAATTGTCCACAGGCAAAAATAATGACACCTGTCAAATCTCATCAAGATATGTTTAAAACCCTGCATTTAATTCATTTGGTTTGGATGGGCAACCAGACGGAAGGATATCGTTAAATATATTCAGAAAATTATTCGAACGGTGTACTAAAAATGATGGTATAGAAATATTTTCTGGCAGTTACAAACATAAAGCCAAGCGCATGATTCAATACCACCTAAAGTAGTGTAGGGTATTGAAAAGATTATTTGAGTTACTTAGAGTTAAAATTTCGATCGAAAAAGGATCGGAATCGATTCTGGCAACACTTAGTGAAAGCATAAGTTCATTAAAAATTATTTTCTGTTACAAAAACACATAAAAGTGCATTTAATTCCCAACGGTATTTGGTGACTGACCCAAACTAGTCATTCTACAGTACAATGAAGGGTTACGAAGTGGTTAAATTTTATTGTTTCCTATCACCTTACTAAACATTTAGTGCTCGTGGGAAGAATTACATGCTTATGCAAAGTCTTTACTGTCACCTTACGATACACTTGGTAGGGATTAAGTTTACTGTGCCTCTACAGTACACCTTAGGGCGATGATATCCGAATATATCATAAGGGAATTTTATTATTCTTTCACACTTTAAACGCTGTGATACACTCATCATGAACTTACTCTCACAAAAAACAAGATGGAGTAGAGGTTCTCAGTGATATGGGAGAAGTTCGAAGGACCCCATAGGACCTGTACCGAATATAGTTGATTCGTTTGAAGAGGTCAATCAACGATAAGCGATCACAATATTCGACAGATGTTTGTTGTTGGTTGTATTTCAAACTGGCTACAATTTTAACAGAGTGACAAAATTAATCACCATCATGATTTCAAATCCGTTACAATTCGAATTTTGATAATTTAAAAAAAGCTTTTACCCAGAAAGTTTTTATGTATCAACAAATGTGCTTAGAACTTAAATTAATGATCGTTTATCAGTTTAGCTTTTTTAAGTTGACATTTTTTTCAACACAATAATGAGAGAATAACTATTTCAAGTAGTCACTAATCAATGAATTTAAAAAGCGACTAAAATTAATATAACACACGCAATTAAAATATTAATTAAGACATATTAAATTTAATTGAGTCGATTAATGTTTGTGAATATGAATGTATTGCTACCTTAAAGCGCCTGTGCAAAAGGCAATTGACCCCGAATATTAAAATTAAAATGTGTTCTCTCCCCTCTTATCTCTCTCTTTTGCACTCTAATCCAACATGTTGCAAACTAAATACGGTAAATATATGAATGAATCAAAATAGCGACCAAAATTTATTTCTCAATCTATCAAGTTGAAGGTAAAACAAATAATGTTCGATTCATTTTGTATTTCCGCATTTGTAATGTTTTTTCTTTGTTTTGTTGTTTTTTTGTTTTAGTTTTAGTTTTAGTGACAAATAACAAAAAAAATTTGATTTGTTTATAATTAAATATTTTAAGATTTTGTTTATGTTTTTTTATAAACAAATTAAACTAAAATGCACTTTTGTGTCATTTTTCCCCCTTAAAAAATGAATTCATAAGTGATACATTTTAGTTTATCTGATTATTGTGAACATACATATAAATAAGGAGTGAGATCGAAAAAATTTCAACATACATATATCATACATAATATATCCATCTCCGTTTAAAATTTACCACACTTTTGGACACATTTTTTGTGTTCTTCAATTCTCTTTTACCAAGAATCCAATAGTTTTCCATTGGTCTTGGTAAAATACCACATTATTTTTTATGTACCACTCAAGGCCTCCTTTTCATAGTGACAGGTTGCAAATTCAGGCCAAAAATAAGAAGACACATTATGACGTCTTATGAACGCTATTTATAGAGTCCGTTATAACAAATAATAGGATTTTGCCGCATCTGCATATTGGTTGGATAACAAGAACTTTTTGGGAACAGCAATATAAAATTTGTGAGCAGGAAGTTCCTCATTTCGTCATCCATTATACAGCAAGAATATTTTTAGAAAAATTTTCCTTGTCCTTTTTTTTGGCCTCTAAATTTATAGCAGAGTTCTTGTTAGGAACTTTTTGAGCCTTGTATGTTTTTAAACCTGCATCAGCTTTAACTATAGTCCGAGCACGGAGATAACCGTGCTCGGACTACATGCTTACTATTTTTTGGCTTTAAAAACAACATGAGGACCATTCTTTCTATCTGAAATAGATTTTCTATAAACGTACTGGTACCGGTACTGTTTAATCACATTAGAAATACTTCGGCGGCTAACATTTGAATGCTTGACCAACTTTTTGAAGGACCAAATTTGACTTCATTGCAAAATGTTTAATCTGACATGTTTAACAAAGGTAACATGATCAAAAAAATCGAATAATATTTGGGTAAATAGTTTTAATAAAAAATGTGCGTTAAAACTTTTTCGATCTCACTCCTTATCTATCTGTTTTATTAATACATTTGGTTTTTCTTAATACAAGTAATACATGCACACAAATGAACACACACATATGGTTGATACATATGTATGTATGTATTTTATATATATAAATATCGTTGGTATTTCAAATGAATTTAAAATTAATAAAAATTGTTAATTTTTTTTTAAGTGTAACATTTAATTCTTAGTGCTGGTTTAAGCCAACTTTTAGCTTTTCAAAACTCTGAGTTTATCTTGAGTTCTCAAAGTGTTCGGAACGTTGGGATGAAAAGCGGAAAAATAATACAAATTAAATAATATAAATAAAAATAATATAAATAAATAAATAAATAAATAAATAAATAAATAAATAAATAAATAAATAAATAATAAAGAAAGAAATTTTAATTCAAGGTATTAATAATCTATTTATATAATTAGAGTGAATAATTAAAAATTGAATTAAAAACAAATAATAAAATTTATATGTAAAATTAAATTTAGCTAAACTAATTGTTTGTGAATGTAATTTAATTAATTATTTTCCATAAATAATTAAAAATTAAAAAAATATTAATAATTGTGAATGATAAATCTGTGAAAATAAAAATAATAACATTTTAAATCATTTAATTAGTTTTAATTACATTTCAATTTTGGTAATAAAAATATTGAGCAGAGTATGGAAAAACATGGAGAAAAATCTTTATTTTCAAATGATCTTTGTTTTACTCCTCTTTGGGGAGATTAAAAAAGAAAACTCTTTTTTTTCGAATAAAATTTTAATCTTTATTTTTTTATTTGTTTATTTTTTACTTATCAAAATTGCGAAATGGTTGAAAAGAAAATAAATATGTGCATACATAAGCACACAAAATAATTTCTTGCCCCAATAAAACTTACTCTTGTTGCTTTCTACTAACAAATATGTCTTTTTCAGCTTAATGAAAAAACATTTGTCACTGCTACTCACGACTTCAAAACAATTTGTGCGAATTGTTCATTATAAAATTCTTTTTCGGATTTTGTTCTTTTTCATTTTCATCTTTTTTATCATTTTTTAGAATTAAACTCTTGTTCAAGGAGCGATACCAAAAAACTTTTTTTTTTAATTAAAATTAAACTCTTTGAAAGATCCGATAGTTTGAAGAATAAAAAAAGAGTCGAAAACCGTAACTTGATACTGAGAAAAATACATACAGTTCAAATTTTTAAAAACAACTTTACAAAAAGTGCATCGATCCATCAATCACTAATAAATATAGATTTTTAGGTACCATTATTTTAGCCCATTTATATATAGAACGATTTTAACGAAATTTGACACAAAAAAGTCTTCTAATATTTTGAAATTATACTAAGATCGTTCTATTATTTCTCATAAGCGTTTTTATTGTAATAATACTTAGTTAAATTGAGATAAATATATGTAAAAATCTATGTCCAAAATTTTACGAGGGTCGCTTCATTATTTCCAATAGCTCCCATTTAAGCCCACAGAAAAAAATCCTTTTAAAACGCATAAATTTCATCATCAGTCTTAAGCACATATGAAAAAATATATGTGTACGAGGGTCGTTCATGAATATTTTTTGCATTAAGTAAGAGTGCACAGTGGGACAAATATATATTAAAAAAACTAAACTAAGATCTTGCAAAATTTTTAAAGTTGAAAATTCAAATGCAAATTACTCGAAAACTTTAAGAGATACATTACATGTATAAACATGTTTCAGCATCTCATCAAGCGCTATAAGATATAAAAAGCTGCCTCTCTAAGCTCACCTATAAATCCGCCAATGAAGCCCCAATGGTGTTCATAATCCTAAATGTATTATGCTCTGCTATTATATTAAATTTCATGCAAATCCATTCCATTGAATCTGTCCTCTATGAGTCCTTCAATAGGTATTCAAGTCTTAAACCTTAAACTAAAGTTTTTTTTCTCTCTTATAAGGAGGGAATGGATCCTAACACCAGTTGGATAATCAGTCTACCTGATACTGCCCTTTTGTTGATGATATTACGCATTGTAAATTTATGATTGGACACTGGAAAAGGTGATGCCACATACCGCTATAACTAATACAGAAAATCTAACGAAATTTGACACATCAATAGTGTCTTAACAACACATTATTGTAGACAGATGGGGCACGAACAGCAGTATTCCCCTAACAAACAGAATTTTGCATATGTTATATATTTGAAACTTTTAGAGATAATTTCATGAAATTTGGGACATGGATTAATCCTTTATAACAAAATAATTTATATATAAACAATTTGGACGGGGTGCGGGGAGTGTTATTCCCCTTTCAAATAATGTTTGTAATGTCAAATATCTATGAAACTGTTGCAGGAATTTTATGAAATTTGGCGCATGAATGAAGCGATGAAGTAAAATGATAAATGATCGATTGTGGTGAAGGATATTTAAGAATAGAATATTCTAATTTGTTGAATTATATATAATTTATAACGTATAAATTCACTTCATATTGGCACGGGATAAAGCGAATTTATACCCGAAATTTTCAGATAAACAAAAACAGAAATCTAAAAATGCAGTTTTGATTGAATTCTTTTTTAAAAATTTTCAACAACTTTCCAACTTTCACTGAATCCAAAGTTAATGCCAGATATTGAATTATAATCGATCAAATTATTTTAAAAAGTTAAAGTGAATGAAAAGGAATTTATAAGAATTAACTTTATTCACTCAAAACGGATAAGAAAATGATCTTTGTGAAATTTTATAAAAAAACAAAAATTAACATATTTTTATATAAAATTAACATTTTTCCATTGAAAAGTTATTTCTGATCTTTTCGAAAAACTGCACAAATAACAATCTGAATAATTAGAATATTTTATTTATTATATTATTATAAACCAACACCCCCCCCACCACCACAAGTGGTGAAATTGGTATATTAACTTCGTCATTCCGTGTGTAACGCTTAGGATGAATATTCTTATATTAAATCAAAATCTAAGTCGATTTATATGTCTGTCTCTCCAACTGTCTGTTGGCACGCTCACATTCACAATAATTGACACAGCTCAATGAAACTTGGCCTAAATATTTGCTATATTCCAATATATTAAAGGATATAGATCGATATCTGAGGCCACAATCTACCGTAAAATTGTTAATTGTAAATCGACAAATTAGAATAAAGATATATGTACAGTTATCATTCCAAAAATTATCAAAATCGCTTCAGTAGAAATATAAGTTATAACCTAAAATGTAGCTAATTTAATAACTCTTTAAGTGTGTTCCTGTGTTACATTTAAGAAAACTTTTATCTATACGTCTGTGAGTACATGAGTGAGTGTGTATATATGAAATATAAAATATTAATTTCACACACATTTGTGGTAGAGCGTATTGAAGATTCGGCATAGCCGATTGTAGCATTCCCACTTGATTCCATTTATTTGCATTGAATCAAATATTTTCATACATGATTTTTGTCAATATTTTTTTGCGGCTTTAAAACACAAATAATTTTTGAAAATAAATTAAACAATGAGCCCTAATGAGTTTAAAGACACGTCTAAATATATTTCGTGATAAATAAGTAAATAATTTTATTTCAAAATAAATCATTAATGAACTTGTGACAAATATTTTATAAAATATACTTTTTGCGTAATTGTAAATTGTTGTAATTGTTGTAACAAATATTTAACACAGGACAACAGATACGAATTGCAAAAAAGTATTCAGAATTTCTTTTTCAATTAATACACAGAGAAAATATTTACATTTTGGAACTCGTTATAGTTCTCGCCATAAATCTTTATAATAGAATCCACAATGGAGCAAAATTAATTTTTAATTAAACTTTAATTTTTCCGCTCCACGGGGACATTAAAATATTTCTGAAATTTACAAGATCTTAAGTCTGAAAGTAGAGTTGAGTTGGAAACCTCAGTTAATAAAAATATTTAAAACGATTAAGACTTTATAGATTTCTTATAAGTATATTTTGCAAATCAAGTCCTGGATGGGTGACCTGGCACCAACCGAATCAGTAAGATTTATGGGCTGACCTTAGTAGAAAATATATTTATGATTTGTGCTTGTGCTAAAACATACATATTTCAAATACTTTGAGATGATTTTCGAATGTGAGAGTTATATGAGACTTAAAGGATATTACGGGCCGTTTGATGTGTAAATGCTGAAAGAAAACTAATGTTACAAAAACATTTAAAATCCATTTGATTATAAATCTAAATCGATATGAATAACAGAAATATCGGTTTTACTGAAATTATTCTAAGTGTTTTTCATGAGTATGAACTTGACGTCATGATTGCACCTGTGGAAATATTATAGTAAAGTATTTAAAATCTACTTGAAATCGCTTATTTGCTGCAAGATAGGCATAACTCCAAAAACTAGGTCAAAATTCATAAAAGTGCTTTCGTAATAAAAGGCTGGATTTCTTTGGAAATTTACTTTCAAATTCATAATTAACTTAAAAAATAATTGTATCATGATGTAATCTGGCATTTGGTTTTATTGTAATCAATCCACAATTTTCCACAGGTCCCACATTAGGTCCCTTCATAAATAATTTTAGTGTTAATAATTCGTTTACATTTTTTGGAAATATGTTTTGTGTAAATCTAAATGATTCCGTCCATAATTCCCCACGGATCCCTATTTGGGCTCCTTTTATAAGTTTAAAATCTTTATGTGTTTATGACTAAACATTTTACAAAACCTCTTAAAATGAATAAAATTCTATGAAATCGAGTTAAATTTTCTTAACTTCCCCAACTTAAGGTATGACATTTTACTTTATAATGCAGAGTTTTGTGGATCATCGATCTACATACATATCAATTATTTAAATTTTAAATTCATTTTTGCCGAAAATTCCACAAATAATCACGAAATTCGATAATTTTCACATATTTGTCTGCGATCATGTCTGATATATGAACAAATGACTTATTTTCTATAAATTACAGATGTGAAGTAGAAACTTTTATTTTTTGATTTATGTCGATCTTGCAGCAAATAACCGATATGTCCTTTCCTAACACTAAAAAATATTAAAGTTATGTCAAAGTCGTATAAAACCTTCCTAATTGTAATTGTTACTTTTTTTTGTAATCATGTCATAAAGTGTTTTAATCGTGATTACAATTATATTGTCTACTCACGAGTCTACCATTATGAATAAGTGTTTATATTGAAAAATTGCAATAAAGAATAAACTTATCGCTTTAAACAGCCAGACAAATTAAAATCTCTCAATAAACACTTCAATAAAAAATTCTTTCCATTCACTAACTGAAAACGTATTTTTCTCAATGTAATAAAAAATGTTTATCTTATCACATTAAAGTGTAACATTGGAATTATCAGACATTTGTTTTAATAACATAACCGATAAATATCGTTTAAAGTATAATTCTTTAGGTCATAAAGTTTCTGAGAATTTCAGTAGGTGTGATTTTTTTATTTTAAAACTGACTTTAATTCAAAGTTTTTACGTTTTTTTTTTTTAATTTCATTGGTGAAATCACCAGTGGAAAAAGGTTCCTCTTCTAGATCTTTTGATATTTATGACTCAAAAAAAATCCTTATCAAAATTGTAGCTGAACTGTCACGTATTAACACTTTAGTGAAACATAAAACACATTAAATGAAAATTAACATTTTTTCTTCGCGATTTTAATCGCAGGAATTAAATTTAGTAAACAACAAATTTGATAGAAATTAATTTAATTAACACTTTTATTACTTTATCATTTATTTCTTTTTATACCCTTCACCACCACAATTGGTGAAGAGGGTATATTAAATTTTTCATTCCGTTTGTACCTCAAACCCCATGATGTATAATAATTCTTGCATCAAATCAAAATCTGAATCGATTAAGCTAAATCCATGCGTCTGTTTTTGTGCACCCTTACATCCACAATAATTGACAGATAACAATGAAATTTGATCTGAGCATTTGTTATGGACCTGAAAAGTTTCCTATTTAAAACCAATAAAATCGGTTCAGTATATTAAAAGATATAGACTAATATATGACACAACCTCTAAGTTCAAGCAAAAAAATCGTAAAATTGTTCATTACAAATCGACAATTAGAGCGAATTTTGCCATAATATTAAGCAATATGTACTTCATTACCGTTCCAAAAGTTATCAAAATCGGTTCAGTAAAAACATAGGCTATAGCCTAATATATAACTTATTTGATGACTCATTAAGTATTCCGTGTTATATTTAAGAAAACTTTTATGTATACGTCTGTCAGACCATGTGTATGAACGAAACGTAACGTATTTTCTTTACACGCATTTATGGTACTGAAGATTCGGCATAGTCTACTATAAAGTAATTTATGTTTTTCCAAATTGTGATAAAATAATTTCGAATCAGGAGCAATTTTTATTGAAACTTTTTGTACTTTCGATAATCTGCTACGTCACGTTAATGTTTACGTTTATCATTTTAATCGCATATTGATGGGCTCGTGCTTTCCGTATCAAATCGTTTAATCCTAATCTTAAAATTTAACTAGTTATTCATTAAAATATTTAAGTGTTAATCAGAAAATAACGTTAGAATTTTCTTTTGCAATGGAAAATAATGAAATTAATACATTTTGGTGGAAAAATTGTACAACGTCTTAATCTTATCTGTGATTTAAAGTGATTTTTCATGATTCTTTTTTTCATTAAAAATTTAGGGTTTAGAATGGACTGTAGTAACGCTATAGTAAGTATATTTAGCTATTTCTGTATAGGACAATATTATGATAAGAAATTAAGGTTTTTATAGAGAGTAAAGCATTATTATTAGAGGAAATTCAATTCGCACCAAAGGATACATTTTTTCGGGATATTAAGGGAAGAATCTAGTGGGTCCTATTTATACTTTCTGTTAAGTATGTACTATTGGTTGGTACTAATAGAATTCGATTGATATGGTTGTCGATGGTTTGATCATCTTCGGCCAAGTATAAAGGAGAACCAATTCTTGTGGGAACCTGGGTTTAAAAGGAATTTTTAGTAGTGGAGTTATGTAGGAGCAATGGGAGACTTTTCAACGATCCTTGTAAAATTTGGAACAAAGCTTAAACGAAGTGTTTTTAGAAAATGAATCATGAATGGGAACTATATTGCTTTATGCATTGAAATTCCTTATATTTTATTCAGTATCCCATAACTTCGGTCTTGTAGGGTGTTTAACCGACATAAATCTTATATTGAATATTCTAAGCTACTTAAAGTTAAGTGACCTATTGTTATTATCATTATGGAGGAGATAAAATATATTTCTTATTTAAAAGCAGAGTACGAAAAAACTGGTAGAAAAATCTCTATTTTCAAATGATCTTATATTTACTCTTCTTTGAGAAGATGAAAAAAATAAACCTCTTTTTTCGATTAAAATTTTAATCTTTCGATTTTACTCTTTGCAGAAAAGCGAAGTGCAAAAAAAGATGTTTATCTTTTTACTCCTCAAAATTGCGAAACGGTTGAAAAGAAAACAAAAAAAATAAAAAGAAAAATACAGAAAAGTGCATAAACAAGCACGCAATTTTTTCTTATTTTTTAATTAAAATTTCAATTATTTATTATAAAATTCTTTTTCGCATTCTGAATTTTTTAATATCTTTTTTGATTTTTATCATTTTTTAGAATTAAACTCATGTTCAAAGAGCGATAAAAATAAAACTCTTTTTTTAAAAAATAAAATTTTTCGAAAGATCCGATAGTTTGAATAAAAAAAAGAGTCAAAAACCGTAACTTGTTTAGAGGTCTTCCATTGTCTTTTTTTATTTTTATCTTTTTTAGAATTAAACTCATGTTCAAAAAGCGATAAAAATAAGAGCGAATAAAATAAAACATAAATAAAATGAAACTCTTTGAAAGATCCGATAGTTTGAATAAAAAAAAGAGTCAAAAACCGTAACTTGTTTAGAGGTCTTCTATTGTCTTTAACACCACTTGTCAGTGAGTTTGTTTAATGCAAAAAATTTATAAAAACAAATTAGTTTTAAATAAAACATTGACGGGTGCACAACATGCAGTTTTATTAAAGGAATTAAAAATTCATTAAAAATCCTTTTTAAGTCCTTTTAAATAAATAAAATAATTAAAATACGAAAAAAAAACTTCCGCTATTAAAATTAACGCGTTTCCAAATAAAACAATTAATTATGAAAATGATTCGTTTTTGATGATAATTAAAATAAATCAGATGTCGCGTGTTGTTTTCAAGCACATTTGGTTAATTGGCGCCTTATATCCTTTTGAACCCACAGGCGTTAGATCAAAAAAAGTGAAAACTCAATTTGTCATAAAGTGAATTCATTTGAAAAAAAATTATTTGTTTTTCTTTTTCTTTTAATTAACGTAAGTTTTTAAAATTAGTTTTTAATGTAAAATAAAATTTTATAAAAATATAAAAATTCATTTATTGTAAAATTTACATGAAATATCAAATCATGAAAACAAATATTGTAAATATTTTATTGGGTCCATATAGAAATCGTGCTTTTTCTATTATTTCACTATTTGCATAATATGAAACTTTTTTCTTTTAATTTTTTTTGTTAATTTTTATTTCTTTGATAAAAAGAACTAAACTAAATTTAGAAATTAAAATAAATTTACAAAAATATTTTCTTTACATCACAAGTGAAATGACATAAAATTTGTGAATATACAGCGGGAGTCAAGTAAATAGCATTAGCACAATGATCCCATCATTTTATTTGGAAATAATTATTGAACTTTGGAACAACTGAATATTTTTTTATGAAATGTCACATGGACACTCTTATGGCGCCTTTCAAATGACTTGGAACAGTTCCGTTCTACTTCTAAAGAAACAAAAGATAAACCGCCAATATTAATCACTTAAAATTTAAACATTTTTGAAGACACCGACATTTTTAATGATTCAATTACAAATGGAAAACAAATAGAGTCATTATAATTCCTTATAACAAGATAAGTTACAGTGTGTGCAAATTGATCATATTGAAAATAATTTTGTAACTATTAAACCTATTTTTACCCTCGTCCTTCTCAAGTCTTTTTAAGATAGCGGGCTTTATTAAGGTATAACTAAGACCTCATTTAAAATACTGTTAACTATAAACTTTATTTGAGTTTCATTTGTTTTTTTCCTATAAACGCACTTTTATCAATCTCTTATACCATTATTAATAATGGATTAATGACCCTTTGTTGTGGATTACCTCAAAAATAGGATCTGCATTGATTCCACTAACTTTTTAAGAAGATCCCAAACTTGCTTTATTTTCAGTTTTAATTATTACGCTTTTGTTTTGATTTTGGTAAACGTTACGATCCATGTTTCCATACAAGTTCCCCAATGGCTTTAAAACCGGCTAATCCAAAAAATATATGCTCTGTTCTTTTAACCATGATTTAGAATGCTTTTAAACATACCACTAGATTATCTTGCTGGGATTCACAATTTTTATCCTTTTTTCAATCATAAAAGGGAGATGAGCATCTTCCAGCAATTTGTTACTAATTTTAGATTTGCTTGATAGAACTGCAGCATATGATGGCCAAAACATAACTCTACCACTTGTCTTTTTTTGACATTCCAAAATTGTTTGGTATCAAATAGTCCCAGTGGCATTATAATGAATCAGGACCGTCTAAATTAATTTTTTTTCGTCAGAGGAAATTAACTTTTTTCATTGATTTTATATTATTTTCTTTTCTTTCTTCTGCAGAAGAAGTTGAAAAATGGAATACATTATGGGAACTTCATTTTAGATACGCTTCGATCTTTGGAAATATAAGTTTTATATATCTTCATTTATCACTTGTTGAGATGAAAGGTATAAAATTGATATATAAATCTCATGTTATATATAAATCTTACCAAGATGACTTTCTAAAATCTCACTTTTTTACTCACTTTTTTACTATATGAAATTTTGGACTAAGAGCTTTCCTGCAAAATATCTCAAACTGAATGAGAAATAGAAATAAATAATGTTTCCAGATTCGTATCTCCTCAGAATCCTTTAAGATTTGTTAACAAATTGACTTGTATTGGTATTAAATCCATTTTACGTTTAATGAATATTTATCTTATCTAAAAGTTATACGGGATTTATAATTTTGATTTTTATAACTGATTGCATTGATTGCCAAGAATACATACTGACCGATTAACAAACAGACATACTGCACTATGAAGTATGACGTATTAAAGACAATTCTCTTAATCATTTAAACGTTTATCAATTTTGTTTTTGCCTGTGAACAGTAAAAAGAATATTAATACAAAAACAAGTAGAAACGCTATATTCGGCTGAGCCGAATCTTTAATACCCATCACCGCAAATTGCCCCTATAAGAACTACAGTAGATAATGGTAACATATTCTTGAAAGTACCTGTAAATATTGGTACCGAGCCCTTCATTATAGGGCCCGATAATTGTTGAATTAGTAATTTTATTGGAAATAATTCAAGGGTAAAAGTCTTATAAGCTTAAAGCTTTTTCCGGGAAGGAGACTAAAATGAGAGCTTTATCATAATATGGACCGACATTCGCCAAGACAAATGGTGTAAATGTTATGGATTTATATTCAAATAAGATTCTTATAAGCTCAAAACAGTTTTGTGGGAAGGGGTCTCATATGGGAACAATAGTAAAATATGAACCTAGATCGACCAAATCAATAATATATGATAAAGATTAAACTATTTGGAAAAATAATTGTGACGAATTTCAATAGAATTGGTTTTTACCTGTATATTCCGGTAGGGACCCTTATATAGGAGCTAGGCCAAGAAATGGCCTTAGCGCAAATTTCTGAAAATTATCTTCAAAATTGCTATCACAGAATTTCGGATGTATCAAAATTGTCCATATTTTATCCAATAACTTTTTCTCTATTGATCCGATATTAATGATTTTTCTTACGATGATATTAAATTTTTTGTTAAAATTCAGTTATTTTTACATTTTCAGATTTTGAGGTTGTTTCAGATATCGGCCTTTAACTTTTTTGCTAATAAATCGATATAAATTTCATTGATTTTTTACAATTATTTTAGGCGTGAGAATAACAGACAAACGGACATTGTTAAATCGATTCAGATTTTGATTTAAAGTAAGGATATATATAACTTATGGGTTCTGATATGAACCCCTTTTGCGTTACACACGGAATGACAAAGTTTTTTATATCT
Source organism: Cochliomyia hominivorax (assembly GCA_004302925.2). NCBI lineage: Eukaryota > Metazoa > Arthropoda > Insecta > Diptera > Calliphoridae > Cochliomyia > Cochliomyia hominivorax. The sequence continues at coordinate 2,957,099 of PYHX02000495.1, forward strand.
TCTTCACCACATGTGGTGATTGAGGGTCTAACAAAATAAATTTAAAAGAATTTATTCTTAAGTATGCGTTTGTCAATTAAAAACCACTTAAGATAAATTATTTCACTTAGGATAACAAATGGCGTTAAAATTGTTAATAATTTAATGGAGTGAAATCATGTTTTCATTAAATTTTATTTATTTGATTTGATTCCTTAAATTCTCTGCATTTTTTTCTTAAGAAAAGACAAACAAAAAACAAGTAAAAAGTATAGTCAGTAGAGACCGCCTATATATAGTACCCTACACCACCTCGTCGTTTAAAAATGGTGGTTACGAAAAATTAATGAACGACCCTCGCATAATTTGATTTTCTGATTTATTATAATTGTAACATTAAGATTTATGTTAAATTTGTGAGTTTTTAAATGAATTTTTTTTGGTGTGGGGCTACAAGAAATTATGAACCGACCCTCGCATAAATATGCACATTGATTTTTGCTTAGATTTATTACAATACCAACGTATATGTGAGATTTTTGCTCTTAAATGTATTATTTGGCAATGGGTTTGTATGGTACCTATGAGAAATAATGAACCGGCCCTCGCACATTTTGACGCTACGTTTTAGAATAATATAAGACTTACTTGCGCCAAATTTCATTTAAATAGCTTATTTAAGACTTTTATAACCTTAAAACCTTATTTCCCATTTGCATGGGAGGTACCTGAAATATTAGACTGAACATGGTCAAATTCAATAGGCATCGTCTTTAGGCCAAAATAATAATGTTTACTAAATTTCATTGCGATATTTCAAAAATTGTGACCTGTAGACATGGACAGACGGACGGACATCGTTAAATCGACTCAGAAAAGGATTCTGAATCGAACGGTGTACTTAAACGTGAGTGTAACACATCAGCACAAACGCATCACTTCGGTGGTGTAGGGTATAAATATTTAGAAACAATATTAATACCGTTAACGGTTAACAGTTTTCTTAAATCAGTTGTCTATTGGACTCTTTTTTATTAATTTAATTTCTTCTCTCTTTTCGTTTCTTAATATAATTTCAGTCCTCGTAAATGTTTAAAGGCTGGTCCTGATTTATTTAATTTTAATAACTAAATAAAATAATTCTTTTAATATTTAACAATAAAAATAAAATAATTTTAAAAAATAAAACTGTGATAACGAAAGAAAACTTAAGAAGAGATGGGTTTGCCACAAGAGATACAAGATCAAGATAACCAAGGTTCTTTGGAATTAAGAAGTACAAAAGCAGAAAAGGCGCCAGATGATAGTCAAGATGTTGAGGCCTCCGAAAAGAGAAGTCACAGGACCAGGTTTGAATAATTTTAATTGTTTTAATTAAAAAATTCTAATTTATCTCATTTTAGTCAAATGGAAACTGCAATACATTTATTTAAGGGCAGCGTAGGTGCTGGTCTGTTTGCCATGGGAGATGCTTTTAAAAATGGTGGTTTGGCGGGTGCCGTTTTATTTTTACCCATTATAGCTGTGATATGCGTCCATTGTGAACAAATGTTGATAAAAGGCTCTATATTAGCAGTAGAACGCACTAAGGGTGCTACATTTTATGATTATCCCGATACAGTGGAAAAGTGTTTCGAATATGGTCCCAAACCTTTTAGACGTTTTGCCAAAATTATGCGTATTATGGTGGAAACATTTTTGTGTGTAACACAATTTGGTTTCTGCTCAATTTATTTTGTCTTCATAACTGAGAATTTACATCAGGTAAAATGTTTTTATAAAATTTCCATAGATCCATTTTTATACCCTTCACCACCACCACAAGTGGAGGGTATAATGTGAACACGCTCACTTTCACCACATTTGACAGAGCTCAATGAGTGTTGGAATAGTCCTGAGAAGTTTCTTTTAAACCAGCAAATGGTTCAGTATATAAAGATATAGAGCGATATCTGAGGCAACCTCTCAGTTCAAGCAAATGAAATCCCATTTTCACTTATTTGATTCTAATATTTGTATTTCCCTCTTTAGATTTTAGAATCGTATGGCTTAAATATCAGTTACAATTTAACTATGCTGTTATGTCTGTTACCTGCTATGCTGCCATCTTTGATGACCAACCTTAAATACATTTCTCCTGTTTCTGCTTTGGCCAGTTTTGCTCTCATCTTTGGCATGATATCTACTCTCAGTATAGCTTTGACTGATGGTCCCATGCCTTCACCATCCGAAAGACATTTATTTACCAATGGACCTCAAATGTCTTTGTTTTTTGGCACTGCTTTGTTTTCCTTTGAGGGTGTTGCTTTAATTTTACCATTGCGCAATGCCATGAAGAAACCGGAAAAATTCAATAGTCGTTTTGGTGTTTTAAATGTTACCATGGTGGGCATTACCGCAATATTTATTATTACCGGATTTATTGGTTATTTAAGATGGGGCGAAGATGTTCAGGGCAGTTTGACTTTAAATTTGGATCCCAATAATACGTAAGTATTAAGTATTTTATATATTAGTGCTGATGTTTGTAGCATACAGATAAAATGGCGTTACATTCACTTTAAAGCATAACGTTCAACTCATAATCACTTTCTGAGTCGATTTAAATACGTCCGTCCATCTGTCTGTCCGTCCGTAAACGTTGTGAACGCAATTTTTGAGTTTTCTTGATGTCCAATAGTTCAAGTACCTCCCATACAAATGTCCTCTCGGAATAAGGTTTTAGAATCATAAAAGTCCTAAATATATGAAGCGATTTCAATGACATTAACCAGAAATAAGTTCTTAAATATTCTAAACCTATGTGCCGAATTATGCGAGGTTCCATACAAGCCTTTTTGCAAATATCACTTATATCACATAAATGCTTTTATGTTGATAAAAATTTGTTAAATTAAGATAAATGTAAGCAAAAATCGATATTTAAAATTATGCGAGGGTCTGTCCATAATTTCATGTAACTCCCTCAAAAGAATTCATTTTGAAAGGCACAAATTTAACATAAATTTTACTTTCACAATAATGTACAATGCACACTTTAGTATAAATCATAAATAGAATTATACGAGGGTCGTTCATTACTTCTTCGTAACTAAAATTTATAAACAATGATGTGCTGTACGGTATTACATAGTCGAGCTTGATCTACTATAACATTTAATCCATTCATTTATCCAATTCATTTGTAATTACAGATTATCTCAGGTTGTTAAAATTGTGGCTGCTTTGGGTGTTTTCTTTGGTTATCCCATCCAGTTTTACATAATGATCAGAATCATTTGGGTGCCTATGAAACAAGGTTCACCCGCTGCCCAAAAATATCCCATTACTATACAAGTGGTTTTAAGATTCTTTATGGTTCTATTCACCTGTAAGTTTATAATTCTCTTAATTCCGTAAAAGAAAAAAAAACAAAATTTAATTATTTTATTTCTTAAATTCTAACAGTTGGCGTTGCTTTATTGGTGCCCAAATTGCATTTGTTTATATCGCTTATTGGTGCCTTTTGTTCTACCGCTTTAGCTTTTGTCTTCCCCGTTTTTGTAGACTTTGTCATAAGAGCTCAAACCCCCAAAAATTTGGGTACTTGGGTGTATTTAAAGAATATTTTAATTCTAATTTTAGCCATGTTTGGCATTATTACTGGTACCTATGAAAGCATTAATGAAATCATTAAAGAATTTGAACTGTAAATTTTAATTTAATTATAATTTTAGTCGTATCCTAATTGTGTCTCTAATTGTATATATAAAATAGATTTATTTTAATTGTTAATATTTTAACTTTTTGTTTTAAATTTTAAAATTTGTACATTTTACATTAATTATCATCATATTGTTTTTTTTGCCATTTAAGTTTGTTTATTTGTATTTAAATGTCGTTTTTAATTTTTATTTCATTTAAACTGGTTTATAAGTATTATTTTGTTAAAAAGATAAAAAAAACTAAATCTCAATGTTTAAGTTTATAAATAATAAAGAGAAAAAAATGTTTGCAAGTTCACAAAAGACTTAACAGAAAAAGAAACTGAGTTTTTCATTATTTGTTTTCTTACATTCAATTAAATATTTCATAATGTAACGATGAGTGAATGAAGGCATTTTTGAAAATCTTGTTTCAACACACAGACATTAGTTCAAGTACAACTTGTTCTTGATTAAAGATCATTTCATTCGATTCGTTAGCATTATTAAGAATTTTATTGAGAATAAAAGTAAATCGTATTTGTTTGTTTGTTAACTGCTCTTGTAAAGAGTGAGATCGAAAAATTCTTAACACGCGTATTTCACTTAGTATTATTTGATTAAGTTACCATTCCAAAACATGTCAGTTATTAAAATTAATTTCAAAATTGTTAATCAGGCCAGAAGAAAGTGCATAATAAAATCATTGAATATTTTCAACAAAATCCATCCTGATTCTACAAAAATGTGGCCAAGCATTTAAAGGTTTGCTTTCAAACGGTTTCCAATATTATTAATTACTATTGAGAGAGCTTGGTTGTTGATAGAAAATCTGCTTCAGGTAGAAGGAATAGTCCACAAGATGTTTCTAAAGTCACTTCCAAAAAAGCTCTTAACACATTTAGTAGGAAAGCAGCCCGATTAGTTTAGTTCTCGAACTATTTCAGAAAGTGAAGTCAAGTTTTCTACAAAAATCATGCTGCATAACGAATGACGAAACGTAAGTACTGGCAGATTTTTAGTAAGTTCAAACTCAAGAACTTTATGTGTCTTATGCTCGAGGGAATGTTGAAGTGCAGTCTTCCCTTATTTTTGACCTGACTTGACAGCCAAGCTCTTGAATGGTACAAAAAGAATTATGAGGTATTTGTACCTAGAAAGAAGAAACCTCCGAACTACCCGAATCTAAAGTCAGTGGAGCGATATTGTGCCCATTTTAAAAGAGAATTAAAGAGTACAATAAAAGTTGTTCAAAAGTTTCTTAGATTTTGAACGGAAATAGACAAAAAGCTCTATAAAAACATTAATTTTCATTCGATTTTCTGGAAAAGGTTCAAATTCCACTATTTGCAATATAACGGTACGATATAAAAGTACTCATTTTCTAAATTTAAATAATAATTTTTCTCAAATATACAAAATTAAAAACTTTAAGTTGAGTGCTTTCGTTTTTATTAACATATTGGTATGTTAAGAAATTTTCGATCTCACCCCTATTATTTGCATACAACATTTATTCACTTATTTAATATTAACGTTTTATTTTTTATTTCCTTATTTATTATTTTACACTTCTCCCTGTTGTTGCTTCAACTTTTTGGCTTCCAATTTCTGTTTATTTTTTTCTTTTTTCCTAATAAATTCACTTTTGTCTAAATTATTTTGGAAGAATGTGGTTTCCTTGCGTGCCTGTGATACTTCCGTCATGAGACGTTGTTTATGTACTGCCTGTTCATAATTCATACGTTCTGTTAGATGACACCATTTGAAACGTGGCAAATATTTCATACTCCAGATATAATCATAGAATTGTGACTTCTTACGTGTGGAAATTTGTTTATTATTTAGCAGGGGGACAATCTGTTTAGCTACACGTTTCGACTCGAATTCTACCCAACCTTCGGTAAAGTGACGGGCGAATGGTTTACGTTTTTTCTTCTTTTTATCATCTCCTAGAAATATAAGCAAATTGTTGGAAAGAAAAAATTACTGATAATGAGTTAATGACAATAAAAGATATTAATTAGGTGTGAAGTTAGAACCAAGTACAAAGTATATGAAATATGTAAGTGAATTATTATTTTTTTAATTTGCATAATTTTCAATTCTATAACTGACGTGGTTTCCATGTGTTAATTTGACTGAATTTTTTCGGAATTTTATTTTTTGGAAATCGATTCAATTACAAATATTTCTAGTTTAAAAGATCCATTTTTATGTATTTTTAATGAAAAATATCATACATTTAATAAAAATTCCTTTTTGAAGTGAAAATGAAAACTGTTTTTAATGAAAATGAATTTTTATGGAAATTTTTTTCCATAGAAAAATTTTGTAGTAACAAATTGTAATTATAAATATAAAAATTGAAAAAAAAACTTAGCAAAAAGTTGAATGAAAAATGTAGTTTTTAATAGAAAATATAATTTTTAATGAAAAATACAATTTTAAAATTTTTAGTAAAAATTGCAATTTTTAGTAAAAAATGCAAATTTTAGTAAAAAATGCAATTTTTAATGAAAAATAAAATTTTTACTGAAAAATGCAGTTTTAATGGAAAAATGCAATTTTAAGTGAAAAATGAATTTTTTAGTGAAAAATGCAGTTTTTAATGAAAACTTTAACTTTTTGCGAAAAAATAATTTTTTGCTAAAATTTAATTTTAAAAAATTCAGTGAAAAATTTATTTTTTGGTTAAGAATTAATTTAACATCCCCGTGTAGAATTTTTGTGCTCTTTAGTTCTTTTTTAACAAGATCCCAATATTTTTCCACTGGCCTTTGTTCCGGTCAGGTTGGAGGATTTGCTTCTAAAATAAGTGGATACATTCGTTGATGTAAATTTTGACATTAAGAGAACCCGTTGTAAGACATGATTCACTTTTTTTTGACGCAATTGCAGATTGCTTGCAATTGCAAGAACTTTTTTGGAAAATTTTGACAGCATTTGGGTCCTAAACTTTTCGTCAACATTTCCAAGAGAATTAACAAAAAAAATTTGACCTGAAAATTGCGAAAAATACGTTTCATCATCCGTTATGCACACCAAATTTTTTAGGAAATTTGACATGAATTTCTGTGATCTGTTTTTTTGTCTCTATACTTTTGAGGAACTTTTTGAACCTTGTATGTTTTAACATTGAGTTAACCGGGTTGCTTTTCTACCGGATGTGTTGGTAACACTTTGGAAAATGATTTTCCATGTAACCCTCACTTTTGAAAATCGCCTTTAATGGTATAATTCTATCTATAATCCCATAATATTTTATGTTTGTGATCCCATAATATTTTATGTTTGCATTATGCTGTATAGTCGGGATTTACCAGCTGTATAATTACACTGACAATTCTTTTTAGTTTAAAATTAATTTTTTGGTGAACGAATGTACATTCATATTAAATTTTAATCATTGTACTTACCTCCGGGCAACTTTTCAGGCTGCAAATATACACGTCCAATTTTACCATATTCTCCTAAAATCTCTCTAATGCGGGTAACATTCATGTGCTTTGGAATATTGGAAATATAAATAATTCCTTTCTTGCGTTTCTTTTTTGGTTGTTCCAAACCAGATTTACGTAAACTGCCTAAATCCATTTCATCATCGTCATCATCATTATTATCTTCCACTGGACTTTCATGAGCTAAACCGGTACCGTCATCTATTTCTTGAATATTGCCATCAACATTATTTTGTTCGTTTGTGTTTTCTTCCAAAACTTCTTCCTCTTCAGCACTTAAAGTTGTTTCAGTAAAATTTATGGAAGAATTTATTTTTTCTTGTGTTTTATTTAATTTTACTTTATTTTTCTTTTGTTTTTTAAGTTTTACAGACATTTTTAATTGTAAAATTTAATTATTTAAAGAAAATTTGTAAAAATAAACGAAATTTATCAAAATAAAAACAAACTTATTTGACACTTGTATTCACGTGTAGTTGTTTGGCGATGCCTGATTGTTTATTGTAAAAATAACAGGGTGCTTTATATATTAATAAAAATTGAATGTAATGCCAGATGGTTTTATGTATGAAACACTTTAAGAAACGTCGTGGCAGCTTTTCGGGTTTAATCATCAAAATTTGACAACACTTCTTTTCTTAGTACAACAAAAAGTATCACCAAGTTAACAAGGAATAATTTGTTGCACAAAAATTCTACTCAGTCCCAGTTCTCGAAAGAAATTTCACAAATCACGACATGAAATGGGGATTTTTCTAAATCCCCATGAAACTGTCCATTCTTAATTTTTTTATTTAAATCGTTCTTAAATCGTCTCATAAGTAAAGTGTCAAAAAAAGTCCATAATTAAAAATTGGTATTTAAAGTTCGCCACGTTTTCTCCACTAAAATTGAATTTTTCAATACAAATTTTTCAATAAAGAATGCAATTTAAAACATGCTTTTCTTACATAAATAGCATTTTTAGTAAAATTTCATTTGCACAAAATGTTTTCCCGTTTTTTATTAAAGAATTAATTTTTCTTCCATAAAAAGTTACCTTCAGTGGGATATTACGATTTTATTTCATTTTTTGTTTGCCGAATAAATTAATAGCTGATAATCTGATAATTTCTCTAAGAAAGTGCACTATTTGTTGAAAATAATTTCATTTCTTTAAAAATTTCTTCGAATATTATTTATATAAAAAAAAGAATTCAAATTGTGTTTTAAAAATTTGCGTAAATATATTCAGTTTTCAAATAAAAGGTGCATTCGAACTACGAATTAAAAACCTTTTTTCAGCAAACTTGGTATCACTCTTTTGCCATAGCAGTGCTACCAATTTAGTTTACAGCAAAATAAGAAAAAAACTAACAAAACAAACTCGAAAAAATACGTTACACGACAAACGAGTTGTTGACATGAACGTGTAAAGTCGTTGAAGAAGGAACGCGCGCGTTATAAGTGTTTTATTAAAATGTAGTATTTTAATAAAAAAAGAAGAAAAACTGAAAATTTTGAATTAATTTCTATAAAATAATAACGAAATTTAATAAAAAGAAAAATATAAAGAATTATACGACGAAAAATTTAATAAATTAACAACGAAAACTAAAAGAATTTACAACAAACAACGACTTAAAAACCCAAAAAAGTGCTAAAACAAAGTGCAAAAAAATACAACAACAAAACATAAAGAAAACAAGTTTAATGTTTGAGTAATAAAAAATATATAAAAGAAATACAACAACATTATTAATGTTGGTGAAAAAAAAAGAGTTATAAAGATAAATTAATAAAAATCAATTGCGTAAAAAAATATTAACATTGTACAAAAATGTTTTTCAAATCACTAAAAAAAGTGTGTATGTGTTTAAAAGACATATTTTTTTGTCAAAAAATAAAATTCTGTGAAGAATAAATGAATCATTAACAACAAAATTAAACCTAAAGCCATAATAAGAACAACAACAACAAAATCTTAGTTAAAACAAATTAATATTAAACTTTATTAGAGGATCACTAACTGAATTTTAGTTTGTTATTAGAAAAAGTTAATAAAATTCTTTTCTATTTGCGGGATATTGTGGTCTCTTTCTAACAAGTGTTATTTGTAATTAAACGAAATGAACAAAAATTCCCTATTTGATCAAGTGTCCTTTTTGTGATTATAAAAATACAACAGACTCTCATTTACGGTTTTTTTTCTTTCTCTCTCACTTTACCTCTCTGAGGTAAACAAATATACACACAAACACGTATACGCAAACTCCCTTTACTAGTTTATTACTAATTCGTATAACAACAACCCTGTGTTGTTTGAATAAAAAACAACAACAAGAACAAGAAAAATAGCAATACAAAAACATATAATTCAAACAACTACAACAACAACAATAAGAACTATTAAAATTCTTTACAATGCAGCTGCTTTTTTACGTTTATTACTTTTCTAACGATGACAAAAACAACAACAACAGCAGCAGCAGTAGCAATAATAATAACAACAACAACTTCAACATTAACCTACAATATGCCATAAATATTGTATGAATGCAATTTCAAAAGAAAATTGATAACGAGTAACAGAAATTACAAACAAAAAGAAAAGAATCAAGTGAAAAGAAATAATAATTAAAATTAAATAAATTATAATAAGATTTTTTATTAGTTTGCAAAACAACAACAACAACTACAATAAAGAAATTAACTTCTTAAAAAAAAAAAAAAAAATAAAACAAGTGTGAGTTAGAGTGATTTTTCCTATATTTTTCACATTTGTCTCGAGATTTGTTTAAATAACTTTCAGTCTGTCAGTCGGTCGTGTGAGTAAATAAAATTGTAATTGTGATTGTGTGTTTGATTTTAATTTTGTTGTGATTTATTTTTTTGTTTTTGTCATATTCACATTAATATTGTTGTTGGTTTTGAAAAAGAAAGTAAGAAAAAAAACGTGAGTTTTGCCAACATGAAAGTCACCGTGTGTTTTAATGACATACGCATTTTAGTGCCTTGTGGCGATGGAAATCTCTTGGTGAAGGATTTAATTAATGAAGCAACACGACGTTATAAAAAAGCATCAGGAAAGGTAAGAAAAACAAAATAAAAAAATTAAATTAAAATTTTATCAGTTTTATTTGGCGTCTTTTTTTTCTTCTTTTTTCTTTTGTCATTTATTTGTTTCCTTTTTCTGTTATTGTTGTTTTAATAGTGAATTGAGGAAATAATAATTGAGAGATAAATTAGTTTATATATTTAATATTAAGTGTGATTTCTTAGAATTTCGGAAATTTATTATACGCAAAGAAATAATTAGAGGTAAATACCTGATAGATAATTCTATTAACCCTTATGGGGATGAAAAGTTGTAATGGGGCCAATTTAATGCCAGGGCTAATAACTAGTGATTGGAGACTCGATTTCGATTATAGTAGAGAAAAAGCGACTATTTTCATAGTGACACTTACAGGGCTGAAACTAAGAAATTTCGAAAATAATTTGAGTCCCATCTTCTGAAGACCATTTTTTGAATCAATGCCGTATTTTTTAAGTAATTCGCAACGAAGGACATCCCCATTATTAATAATACGTAAAACGCTAAAATTTGGTTCAAAAAAACAAAATGCAAATTAATTTTTTATAAATATTTAAAATATTTATATTCGTTTATAGGAATATGCACCAGGGTAGTGATAGTAAATCTATACACCAGATTATGTTTAAAAATTAGAAATTATTAAAAAAGAGCACTGGTCCACAGTGCCCTAAAACTTGTAAACTCAAAAATATGTTCCAAATAATTCGCATTCTTTATATCTAAACTGAACAGTTTTTACATGCTCATCAAAAATGTTGTAATGTTCTGAAAAGATCATCATAAAATCATATAAACAAAATTCATCAATTTATTTTTAAAATAAAGATCTTTAGGTTTGTTTTAAACATGATCAAGTTCTTGAAGCCTTTGGATTTTAAATGTCAGAACAAATACTCTGAAGTAAAAAATACATCATGTAAGGAAAATTTTTGAAAATAGAAATTTAAATGTCCAAAATAGTTATTGATAAATTTCCCAATATAATTAATGAAATTAGATTCATGTGTCAGTTAGTTTCAATTTTTAAAATGACATTGACAACCTGTTTGTCATTTGAAAAACTGTCATATCCAAATGTCAGCTGCATTATAATGATAAAAATTTTTTAAAATTATAATTTCTTTTCAATTAAATTTACAGTTTTATTTTTAATTTTTATGGTTCCTTCATTTTGAATTCAAAATTCATATTTCTTTTCAATGAAATTTAAAAAAAATCAAATATAAACAGATTCTTATCAAAAAATATTTTTTTCATATATATTTCTGCATTTTTTATGTTTTATGATATTTTTTTTTTTTTTTTGAATTTTCAATATTTTATCAAAAAGTAAATTTACAAAAAAAATTATAAGATAAATATTGTTAATTTTGAAAATAAAGATAAATATGATTTATGTTTAAATAACCACTTCCGTCTCTAATGTTTTTAAATACCTTTTCACTCCCAAACTCCTAAAGTTATGGGGGTTATTTTGATAAGAAAAGATAACACGATTTTTTTTAAGATTTTAATGAAAAATAATATTGACTTAAAAGTTTTGAATAAAAAAATAAAAATAAAAATAAATCTTTTGGTAATTTATTTTATATTATATATTTATATATCCCTTGGTAGGTTTCCGAACACCATAATTCTGTACTTTCTTAAAGAAATTGCATACCACACTTTCGGTACAATTTCTTTATTGGAACATCTTTGATCGAACCGAAAAGTTCCCTCGTCCGAAATTTATAATATTTTGTGTTTGATAATTTTTTAAAGCAATTTTTACATCTGCATTTATAATAATATTCCACATAAAATATCACCAAGAACATTTGATGGCATGAATAAGACATCATACAATAAGACTAAGAAAAATCTTGTTAACTTTCAAGAAAAATACCGTTAAATTTTCCTTAAACTTTTGACTGAGAACAACAAAGATGCGTTTATAGGAATATACATCAGTGTAGTTTATTTTTTTTAAATTTCTTTAGATTCGATTTTCAATTAGAGAAACATTTAATTTGATAAGATTCTATAATTTTGTTTTCCTGTTTTCCTAATTTTTTATATTTTGATGATTTAAAAATTTTCTCATAACAATTTTTTAAAGTTTAATAAAGAATTCTTAACAATTTTATTTATTTTCTTAAAGATAATGAAAAGACGATAAAAAAGGTTGTGCTCATAATGCATGTAGTTTTTCTCGTATTTTAATTTGTTTGGAAAAAAATTACATTCTGATAGGAAAACACAAAAATTCCCATAAATTTTTTAATTTAAGTTGAAAAAAAAAGAAAATTCTAAAATGAACTTAAATGACCTTTCGAAACTCATAAAAGAAACCCCAATTTGAAAAATTTTCTTAAAATGAAACATTTGTATTAAAGACGCCCCTTCTTTACACTTGTTGCACGTAAAACGTAATAAACCGATTTATGATATTAAAAATTAAAAAAAGAACTTAAAAGATTATTTTACTAAGATGATGGATCAGAGATAATTAATCACACATGAAGAAAAAGGTTAATAAGAAAAAAAAAAAACAAGAAAGTATCTTTGACAGGTATTTTACAGATATTCAAATAGTTTTCAATTTGATTGATTTGTTATTAGAATAATTTGAACAAATAAATAATAAAAAAATAACAAATTAAAAAATTTTTAATCTCTAATGATAAATACTCCAGAGGTATTGAATTGTAAAAGAGGTACACAATTTTATTTTTATCTATAAATGTATAAAAATGTATCTGTATTTGTTTGAGACTTATAAAAAACTTCAATGGGAATATCTAAAGAACTATAACAGCGAGAATTTCGAATTTTATCCCAACCAATTTATCAAGGAACTTTTTCTCTAGACAAAATGAAATGAGGGGCTGATGGGATCATGGGGAGAGGAGACCCCATAAAAAGAAAATGTTGATTATCGGAGAATTCTATAGGTTCTAATTACGTTCTTAAAGTTATTTTTACTGGCCAAAATGTAGGACAGATAGGAACATGGGGTACCCACAGCGAATCCGCAACGAATCTTAGCCAGTATCTTATATAAGGAGTAGTATCGAAAAACTCTAAACACCCAAGTGATATTTTATTTCTTTGATCAAGTTATTTTTATAAAACTTGTCAGTTACGTCGTTACTTCAAACAAAAACGTTACATCAAACAAATGAATATAATTAATCTAATTAAACAGAGAAAAGGTCCACATGATGTTTGTAAAGCCAAAAAATAGGAAGCTTTTTCAAAAGATTTCCAAACACATGTGATTAGGAAGCAACCGGGTTACGCTGACGCTACTAGAAAATAAGAGGCTTAAAGGTGTACACGGAAATTGAAACTCTTTTAAAAAATTCTTTTGCTAAATAATGGAATGGAACACGAAACGTATGTTCTGACAGATTTTTCGCAACTTCTGCTCTAAAATCTAATTGCTGATGCTCGTGGGAATGTCGAAGAAAAATTTGGAACCCAAGAGCAGTCAAAATTTCCCAAATGATTCTTGTTATGGCAAACAATATGCAGTTGTGGCAAAAGAAGTCAATCATTTGTTACTCTATATGTACCAAAATTTACATTAACAAATCTTTATTATCATTTATAAGACTTTATAATGTTTCCACTTAAGTTTGGATTATCTGTTCGGAAAAAGTGACGTTAATGGAAGGGTTTCCGGGGTTTCTCATCATAAGTGATTAAAACCATAAATCATTTTTTGGTGTGAATTCTAAAAAGTTTATTGGTTGTATTTTTATTAACATATATGTGTGTTAAGCATTTTTTGATCACACTTCTTCCAATATTTGTCAATTGAATTAAAGAAAATAAATCAAAATTTATTAATGTTATTTCAAGATAACAAAGTGATAAAACTTCAAAATATTCTTTTCTGTAAAAGAAACCCACACATTTTTTTAATCTTGACGAAGAATTTGTTCTTGAAAAACTTAAATCGAACTTCGTCCTCCTCCACTCCTTCTATGACTTTGAAAATTATTAAAAAAATGAATAAATAAATCTTCTTTAAAAAAAGTTATGAAAAATCATGGTAAATTCTCACAAAGATTAATTTTTTATTTTTATTTTAATTTTTTTATAGAAATAAATTTTGTGTGGTTACGTATATCATGATCATGAACATGATCATCTTCAAATTGGAGCATTATTTTGTTATTATAACATTTTTCAAGTCTTCTAATACCGTCTTAGGGTTTTGATATCAAAAACCTTTTTTTTTTGTTTAAATTCTGGTTCGTTGTTGTTGTATTTTTTGTTGCTTAAATAAAGTGTGGCACACCCTGCTCTCATCTTTTTTTCTATAGTTGTTGTTGTTGTTTTATTATGTTGCCTGTAAGATGAACTTTGGTTTCAAACACGACGATGATCAATCAAAATTAGTTGTTTCATTTTTCTCTCTTTCTCGACATCTTTTGTACCGGGGAAAAGTATTATTATGTGTCATAGTGAATTATATCTGTTATGGATTATTATATTGTATAAGACATTTTATTATAAATTGCATAGATTATTTAAAAAAGCCTATATTTCTTCCAAACTCTTTAAAAAAATGCCAAAATGAAATATTGATAAATTTAAGTTTAAAATACGAAAAATACAAATTAATTTTATGAAACAAATGTGATTATCACAATTTAAAGTTACGCCCCTAAAACAAAATATAGTAAAGGCAATCAAAATAAAGAGTGAGATTGAAAAATTCTTAACATACATATATATGAACAAAAACGAAGCCTTTCTTTGTACAAATATCACATTATTGTTCTTGTACCACTTGTTTACCAAAGAAAACAAAAAGTGGATACATTATTCCTTGATGTATTTATAGAGTCCGTTGTAACAAATGAAAGGCTTTTTTACCGCAATTGTCTATTGCTTGTTATTTCAAGAAATTTAACTTAAATATGGCATTTAAATTTAATAATATTCATCAATATGAAGAATTTTTTCGTTACTTTGAATAATGTATTATTCAAAATGAGTAATAATTATTCAAATTAACTGCATTGTTATTAACAAATTCAAATTGTCATATTGACAAATTTTCTTCAATTTGAAAAATTAGCGAAAAAGTTCGTTATGCTGAATAAAGGTTTTGAGGCCTGATATACAACCTACATTTCTTCAATTATACTCTATTTCGTTGTATTTACTTTTTTTGGTTCAGTGTACGTTTCATCTTCCATTATGCCACAAAAATATATTTTAAGCAAACTTGACTTCAATTTCGACCTCTAAACTTATGGCAGCGTTTCTGTTAGGAATTTTTTAAGTCTTAAATTTTCGTACCAAACAACGGAAAAGTTCTCCGAGAAATGTTTAATAACATTGGAAACTGTTTGACCTCAACCTTTGAATCTTGCAAATATTTGATCTAAAATTATTTCCATTAATCAATTTACTTGATTCTTATATTCACATTTTTTTCTCTAATTGAATTCTTTTTTTTTTCAAATCCCTGTTCGAATAACGTAAACTCGAATTGAAAATTACATAAGATCATTAAAACAAATAGAAAAAACGTAATTTCTTTATAGACAAAAGTTAAGAGAAATCATTCTTTATATATAGAAAAAAAATCACTTATTATTCAATAAATGTAGTTTTACTTGACACTCCTCCGTACAATAACGTTTGCAACACCTGAATGAAATATTAAAATAAAATTCTAAAAAGAATTGAAATCTCGAATTTTAAACTATAAAAACAACAACAAGAACCCACTGTTTTATAATAAATTAATGGAATTTAACTGGTTTTTTATAAAATTGTTTCAATAAAATTTTATAAAATAAATAAAATTAGAAAGAATAAAAATAATTTAGATTAAATAATGCAATAAAGTGATTTATAGCAAATTTAGTCTAAATTGCATTAAAGTTATTATGTCATGGGAAAAATATGTTAACTGATTCTGAGATTTCTTGAAAGATGGTTAAAGATTTTAAACCAAGATTAATTATAACGAACTAATGTTAAATGAGATTCTAAAATGAAATATAAACTCAGTTTAAGAAATTGAAGACCTTAATTGAGGTCTTTTAATCTAAGTTTTATTTAATTTTATTTAAAAAATTTTAAATAATCTTATCTTAGAGATTATTTAAGACATGATTAGAGTTGTTAAACCATGATTAATTTAAGAAGTTAAAGACCTCAATAATCACTATTTTAATTTAAGTTTAATGTATATAAAGTTTAACGTTAGATGGTTATAAATTTTAAACGAAAGTTAATTATAATTAACTAACATTAAATGCGATTTATCTCAATTTTATAATTTAGTTTATAAATTTGATCATGAATTTTAATCTAAGTTTAATATATATAATTATTTCAAGAATATAAACTAAGTTTAAACTAGAGATTCTTTATAAGATAGTTTCACCATTTAATTTAAGAATTTGTTAAAATCTTCTTGATCTGTATTTTTAATGAAAATAAACTCAGTTTAAACTAGGAATTAATAGGGAGATTTCAAGTTTACAAACTAAGATTAATTAAATAAATTAAGAAAATTTTAAATACGTTTAAAATTTGTAAAATATCTTCTTTTTTTACCTTTTAATATTGATTTTAACAATTCGAACATAATCATAGTTTAAACGTATATTAACTGACTAAAGAATGCTTTAGCCCAAGAAGGAATTAATTATAAATATTTTTTTAATTTGTTTTTATTTAAAATAATGAAATATAATCTCTATTCGATCCTTTAGTAACTCAATGTTGTAAAGTTAGGTTTTGTTAACTAATGTGTGTTTTTAACTTTCAGTTAAGCTTAAGCTATCTGAGTTCACTTCAGAATTTTTATCAATTTTAAAAATTCGTTAAAATCTTTTCTATAACAGAAATAATTTTGATATGATTAAATATTTAAACTAAGTTTAGCTTAATTAAAATAAGAATTATTTTAAAAATGAATTAATTTAAAATTTTAAATAATATTTAACCGTTGGAGACTTTTATTTTTAAACAAAATTTTTATTACTTTGTTTTTAATATTTAAGCTTAGTTTAAACTTAAATTTCTAACTACAGATGTTAAAGGTACTGATTGAGATTTATGTGATTTGAATTTGACTTATTAATTAATGGAATTATTCACTGTCGTCTAATTATTAATAGTTTAAACTAAGTTTAAACTATAAATTTCATATTCAAATTGACTAAACGTATTTTGCAATTTATTTAAAGTTTTATTTAAAATAAAAAGAAACTTTAATCGAGAGTTTAAAAAGTTAACTTTCTACTCATTTGCGAATCTTTACACTTCAAAGTTAATCTTAGTTTAAACTTCTTTTTCTCTATTATCTTCCTATAACATATTTCCCATCGTTTTCTTTTATAATTTAAACAATTTAAAGTTCTGCTTTTAGAATAATAAATTATTCACTTTAAATATTTAATTAATATAAAAGTGTTTCATTTTTAAATTAATTACAAATAAATGACTGTACGTGTATTTGTGTGTGTGTGTTTTAAATAAAATTATATGTAATTTAGCAAATTCTTTTTTATCTTATATAAATTAAAGCGAAATAAACGCCTACAAAATAAATGTTAATTGTTAAAAAATTATAAACGGAAATATCTGACAGCAAATAAAATGAAATTTGTGTGACGGACGACGTTTTGTACTCAATAATGGAAGGTCGTCAGCAAAAAGTAAAAAAGTTTGAATAGAGCAGCAAATTTATTATTTTCAGAAGATTTTTTTATAAAAAGGAAAACTTTATTAATTACAATAACAAGAATAAAGTCGAAAGTTGTTGCAATTTATCCTTTTACATACTGAAGCGAATTTTCTGGTTTTCATAGGAAACTTCACAAATACTCAGGCCAAATTTCATTGTGCATTGCCAATAGTTGTGGATGTAAACGTGCCAGACAGCAACCATAGCTAAATCGACTCAGATTTTGATTTAATAAAAGAATATATATATTATGGGGTCTGATTCCTTCTTAGCGTTACATACGGAAATATTAAGTTAATTTACTCTCTTTACCACTTCTGATGTTGGAGGCTGTAAAAATAGTAAATATAGAAAATTTTTACAAAAATGGGTCTGACTAATAACAACAAAAGTTGAACTGCAAAATACCAACTCTGACATTTAATTTGCAACTAATTTGAAATTAAAATTTTCTATTTGGTTTTGTTAGTTTTCTAAAAAATAAATAATAAATTTAAATTGTTTATTATATATTATTCACATATTTACTACACATATATTCCATTGGTCTAATATAAATTGCACGTTTAACGTGGGAAATAAAAATGTCAGCATTTTCTTTTTAACATTTCTGCATTCAAAACATTTGTATTGATTTGAAACTAAATTCTAGAAAATCTAATTTCAATTGTTTGCCAAAACTAACAGAATTTAAAAAGAATTTAAACTTTTTATTTAAATAATTTAAACTTAAAAGAATTTTAGTGTTTAATTCTTTTACCAAATGTGGCAACATTGAACATGTTTTTCCACTACAACTTTTTTGTTGTTAGTTTCACGTACGCAAAACAATTTATGATTCATAGTTGAATGCAAATATGCTTTACAATAATTGAACAACCAGGGTTTTACCACGTTTTTCTGATAACAGAAAAAATAATAAGAACCGCTAAAAGAATGTTGTACTATTTTTAATATAAAAATATAATAAACAGGTTAAGAACTACAAGAATTTGTTAAATATTTAATTAAACTTCTTACAGTGGTCCCAAATCGTTTTTTTAATAATTCTTTTTTCCGTGAATTCGAAGAAAGTGGTGCCACCCTGGCCCCGAGAGGAGCTAGAAGCTTATAATCTTCCAAACCTGTATACCTCCGATTTGACTTATGGAAATGTGGAAATTTCAATTTATAATGAAGATACTTTTTTTGAAGTCTTTAGCTTTGACATTTTCTTCTCCTCAAAAGAAAAAAACTAAAAAAACTTAAAAATTAAAGAGATTCCAATAGGGCTAGCGGGGATTGTTTCCCCTATGGCCTCAAATTTGCTTTATATGTATTTACGTTAGAATTAATTTCAGAATTGAGAAAAATTTCTAAAGTCCAGAAGGAAATTGTTTGTTTTAAAGTGAAAAAAAATTGACCACCTTTTAGAAAAAAAAACAATTTTATTCTCAATTTCTATTTCAAAATAATATAACTTTTTTTGAATCCGCATCGGTATATGATTCTTGCACAAAAATCTTTAAGAATTTTGTGCAGAAGCCAGTTAATATTTTTTTTGGATCCGAATAGTTCAAAAAACTAAAAACAACCTGACCAAAAATGGGTCATAAATTTACTATGATCTAAATTTTTCGTAAACTTTTAGAGATAAAATACGTTTTACATATGTAACGTATTTTTTGTACCGAATTATAAGGGATAATTGTAAAAAGTCAATCAAATTATAAATAAATTTTTTTTGGAGATCCACTTCCCGACGCCAGGACCCACAAGAAACTTGTCCCTCTCCATATCAATTGGAAGACACCTCGTATATGTGAATAGAGAATATAATTCTGAATATAAAGATATATAATTATGATATATATTACGATTTTATAAGGAAATTATATATATTAAAAATATCATCTTATCATTTTACCGTTACTGCTGATTTTATTTTCGTCCAATTTTTAATAAAACTGAAAATATTTCGAAAAAAAGTTCCCTTTTTTATTTGTATTTTATTATTAAAACTTATTTATGAACTTAATCAGTTTAATAAACAAATATTATAATTATCTTCATTTCGTGATTAAGTACTTTTGCTTACTACAAGTAAGTAGTAATAACATTATAATTCATTTCGCTACAATATTCGTTTTAGTTTTATGGAAAAAAGTAAGAAAATAAGTAAATAAATAAAAATTATTTTGACATACTTTTTTTAATACATTACAAACATACTTCATGATAAATTACTTACTTGCAAACATACTTCCACACATACATACGTACATACATACATATATTTGTCTTATTCTTAATTTTATTATTATTAAATATTTTACCTTATTATTACTTTTTGTTGTTTTTTTTTTTTTGTTTTATTTTTAAGTTTATTTATTTATTTTTTTGCTTAATATGTGGTTTTGTTTTTGTTTTTTTTCTGTTTTTGTAAATTGAAAATATTTTAACATGAACATTTCCTGCTCGTTGTATCTTTTCCTTAACGTATATTTTTTCACACACATCAGAAATATGGGTTACACTGAGAAAAAAAATGATAAAAATCCTCTAGAGAGAGTTTAACATTTTGGGAAATTGAGGGTAAAATATTCTAACCATTACTCATATAGGGGGCGTTGTTTCATACACGATAGATACGAAGTTCCATTGTCTTAGAACTTAACTGCAATAGATCAATAATACACTACAATAGAAAGTATATATATAATATATTCTTTATAGATTACTAGCTAGGACTCGGTACGCTTTGACCCCTTCTCATGGTCATATTCGTAATGCATTTTGGCCATAGATAAGATCCTTGAGCAAGTAATTGGAACCAATTTGAATACTCCCCCTTTTACAGTTCTTTAGATATTCGATTATTTAAATTTGCTTTATATGGCGACTACATCTTCCCATGATTATATTCGCCCCATATTTTGTCTTGTAGAATAGTTCTTCAAGAAGTATATCTATTGGCAAAGTTGAACCCGATTAATTTTTTTCAGTGTATTGCAAAAATAAAAATTCATTTGCCATACTTTTGTTTATGAATGAAAAAGACAAAAATAAAGAAAAACATAAATTTGGAGTTAAAAATTTCATGTATCAATTTTAGATTTATTAATGTTATTTTTGTTTTTGTGTTCTACTCAAGTTGCGCATGCTCAGTTTGACTGACTTAAACAGCAGACAAAACAAAAATTCATTTAGTTCTGTTTGGATTTTAATGTGAAAATTTTTAACAAAATTTAAAATATTTTAAAACTCAATTTAAAAAAGAAAAACAAAAACAAAAAAATTATATATAAAATTAAGTCAATTATATGTGGGACAATAAGAGTCGGAGATAGAGAGAGATAGAGAGACAGGTTAAAATAAATATTTACAAACATACAACGAAAACATATGTGGGTGAGTTCCAGAAACTCATACTTGAAAAACTCTTAAGAATGACAAACGAAAGTTATTTATTATTGGAGACAGACACGAAGGGAAACTAAAAATTAGATAAAAACTAAAACCAAAACATATTTGTCATTTTAATGTAAACGGAAGTAGAAACAAATATTGAACTACAGGATACACAAAAACACATGCACAAGGTTTTTTCATACAAACATACTAATGCATTTGAAGTCATATGTGAAGCGAATTGAATAAAATTTACTAAAATATTTTTCAGAATAAGAAAAAATGTTCTTAACTTTTAATCTTCATTTGCAAAGATTAAAGAAATAATACTCTTTTTACGATTAAAATTGTTACAATAAAAATTCATTCATCTTTCAGTTTAATAACAAAAATGCATACAATATAAGTAAACACATCTTAATATGTGAGTATGCTTGGATCCCCTTTTTCGCCTTAGTAAATAACATTTTTGGCTGCTACTTCAAAACAATTTACGTAAACTAAACATTTTAAACTCTTTTTCGGATTTTGCTCTTTTCATGTTTATCATTTTTGATAAATAAACGATATAAAAATAAAACTCTTATTAATTAAAAGATCCAATCTTATGAAGAGTAAAAAAGTTAAAAACTGTACAGCATTAAGTTTTTTTGCTTTATTATAGAAAAAAAACAATTTTAATTCTCTAACCAGTTTAAGATGGCTGACAAAGTCTAAATGCAATTAATTTTTAATAAAATCTTAATTTCATTTAAGCCTTTTTAACCAAAGCAACTAAGCGTATATTAGAAATAAAAACTGAAACGTATTAAGTCAAGTGTTTAATAAGCATAAAATGTACAAGTTCATATATGAAACGTTTAACATAATTTAGTTTTATTTTTTTGACATTATTTTTATATAAAATTATTCTTGTTAAATGTCATTTCATTTCATTTACCTTGACCTTTAGTTTCAAAGTGAGTTTGGTTGTTTGGCTGTTGGTTTTTGTTGTTTCTGTGATTTCCCACGTAAATTGTGGAAATAACTTTGCATAGAAAAATAAATTTTAATTATTTTTTGTTAAATTTTTAGTTTACAAAACTTCTTTTTTTGTCTTGAATTTTTTCCAAATCAAAAAAAAAAAAAAATAAATTGTAACATGAGTTTTGGAAGCAAAATGTTGTGGTATTTTTTTTTTTTAATTTAGGCTTGGTTTAACACGTCCCCACCCGCATACTAATTTTTTGAAATTTTAATTTCAGACTCTTTAAAAAAAAAAACAAAAACTTAATTTATGCAAAAAATAATTAAACCAAGTAAAATCGTATGGTCGGTCAAGCCCGATTATCTAATGCACTACACCACATCGTCGTGGTGCTTACTTGTGCCAAATTTCATTTAAATCTCTTTATATATAGACTTTTATAGCCGAAAAAACCCATTCCGGGAAGAGAATTTGTATGGGAGGTACCTGAAATATTGGACTGAACATGGCCATTTTCAATAGATTTCGTCCTTAGGTCAAAATAATAATAATATGTACCAAATTTCATCGAAATATTGTCGGACAGACGGCATCGTTAAACCGACTCAGAAAGTGATTATGAGTCGAACGGTAAATTTTAAAGTGGGTGTAACACCATTTTTTCTGTATGTTACAAACATCAGCACAAATGCATAATACATCAACCACCTTCAATGGTGTAGAGTATAAAATTCAGAACAAATAACAGATTTTTGGCAAATAAATCAATTAAAAAAATATTTCAATTCCTAAAGAAATTCGTTGGTAATAAATCCAAAAAATAATTAAATTTTTTTAAGTGTTAAAAAATTTGTTTATAATAATTTTGACTTCATAATAATAAAAAAATACCACCATTTCCGGTTACCAATCAATTGTCGCTTTAATTACTAAATATGGATTTAATGGCGATTGTGGCTGATTTTAACTGGTATTTCGGTAAAAATGCTGAGGTGCTGGTTACAATGACATGATTTATATCTTTCTAATGAGGAGAAATATTTAAATGGAAGGAGGATTTATATTTAAATAAAAATTTTAATTAATTTTATAATAGAAATATGACTAAACGTTGGGAAAAAAATTATAGAAATAACATTTATCAGCCAATAACTTTTCCGACTTTTTAAAAGCCCCACTGAGCAACAAACGGTTCAAATAATTTAAATTAATATTAAAAATATTTTAATGTTTTGATGTAAATATAAATGGAGATCTTATTGTTGTAGTCAAAACTTCAATAGACAAGTTTCATATATATAAATTTTTGTCGTTCAGTGTAATTTATCTTATTTTCATTTCAGTTCAATCAGTTAATTTAAAAAATAATTCTTAGATTTAATTTAAACCGACAAAAATTCTTAAAAATCTTAAAAAAATGATTCAAAATTCTAACAAAACATTAACACCTTTTTGAATGAAGTTTGTTGTTTTTTTGTGTTTCCTTGATAGAAATGTCAGTCTTTGTTCAATTCAAATAAATTTAATCTTTCTCTTCTTCTTCTTCCACATTCTATTGTTAATTAATATTTAAATATTGACTTTTATTTTCTCTATTGTTAATCACAAAGTGAAACATTTTTTCAAAAAATACAACTGAAAAAAAACTAAATAAATTTTTTATACGACCGTCAATGTTAAAAGGTTTTATTAAAAAAAAAAAGAAATGAAAACAACAACACCAATATGAAATGTTGTTGTAATGTTGGTTAAATGTCAAAAGCGTAAATAAGGAAAATAAAGTTAAAAAACCATGTCCATAGAACGTGCGTAAGATCTTGTAAACGAATCTGTTGTTCTGAAAAAAAGCGCTTTGTTTGGTTTTCAAATGGAACCATCAATATTTCTGTTGTTGTTATTGTTACTGTTGTTGTTGTAAGTGTGAGCATTTTTTTGTACATTTAAATCCATGTAATTTGTAATACAAAACCAAGAACAAAAAAAGTAAACAAAAATTATACCAACACAAAGAACATAAAATACACTGACAAACTCAGAGAAGAATGAAATGCATTTTAGAAAATCTTAACAGTTGAAACTGAAAAAATAGCATATTTTCATTAAATCTTTTCTAAATAGTATTTTTAATATTTTGCTATAATTTCTGTTACCAATGTTGATTTGCAGTCATTATTTGTATAACATGTTTGACATGTGCTAGAAATAACAAACAAAATGTTGTTTATAAGATGATTAACATTAAAACAGGAAACAAAAGAAACCAAAAATCATATTCTTCTATTGTATTTTCTTCATTCTAAAACTAAAACTCCTCATTGCAATGAAAGGAGAGATGAAAATCACGGAATCACAAAAATTTCACGAAAGCAAAAAGAAAATTGCAATAACAAAAAAATAAGGAAACCTACAATTATTTTGTTACTACCGAAGAAGTAACAAAAATATTTATGTAAAATTAATCCAGATACTTCACATGGTAAATTTTCGAGAGCATGACAAAACATTTGTCTGTCTGTCTGTCTCTCCTCACATGTGTAGAGGATAAAGTTATAAATGTGGTTTCTAAATAATAAAAAAAAGAAAATAACAACAGCAACTAATTTAAATGACAGCTGTCATTATACAAAATGTTTGTTTATTTATTTCTATTAATCTAAATGTTAAACTAATTTCTAAGTTTCTCCCCTCTAAAATAAAAAA
The DNA here is from genome assembly GCA_004302925.2 of Cochliomyia hominivorax. Classification (NCBI taxonomy): domain Eukaryota; kingdom Metazoa; phylum Arthropoda; class Insecta; order Diptera; family Calliphoridae; genus Cochliomyia; species Cochliomyia hominivorax. The sequence continues at coordinate 2,982,066 of PYHX02000495.1, forward strand.
AACATATTTTTTTATTTTTATTTCTTTAAATAATGATCATATATAATTTGTTGTTGTTTTTGTTGTTTTTGTTGCATATCGGATCCTGATGAATCAGTTTATTTTAATAATGATTCAAATGACAATAAAAATCCATAGAATTACTCATACTTTAAGAGCAAAAACGCATGCTTTGTGTGTGTTTTTTTATTGTTTTTGTATTCATTTGCGATTTTTTCCATATTTAGGTTTTGCTTGGTTTCAGTTTATTTTGTTTTGTTTTGTTTGGGTATTTCTTTATCTCTCTCAAAGCTTTAAATACACTCAGAGAAAATTGTAGAGAATTTAAGAAAATTTTCAAAAATAAAACTCCATTAACTGGAACATAAAACGACTCTAATGTTAAATATTCTTTCTATTGAATTAATAAGAATCTGGCTTATATAGTTATGATTCCTTATACACCGTTTTCCACAATGCTTTGGAAACAATTTGTTACAATATGATCTTGCCATTACAGTATAAGATCCCATATAACCGTGTCGCGATCATTAACAGGCGAGTTTTTATGGGTTTAACAGCAAAAATTCCACACGGTTCTAAAGTTGGATACCTCGACTTTTTTCAAATATTAACAGCAATAAAGATTCGTAATATTTTAAAAGATTTTCGAGATTTGTTTTTTTTTTTTTCTAAGGTTTGTCTTCAATACAAGTATCTCAAGAATTCTTGATTGGCATCCGATCTGAAGCAAAAAAAACTGATTTTTCGAAAGCCATTGGAATCGCTTGCTTTATCTTCGTTCCCAATGGAAGAATTGATTGATTTATAGTCAGTTAGTATCAACCTATAGAAAGAAGGCGTTATAATGGAAAATTGAGTTTAATAAAAAATTGTTGTGAGTCAATGTAGTTTTTATTTGGAACTAATCTCAAGGGGAGTTATGCCGTGACGCTACTCGAATTAAAATGTACGATGCCCTTTTGAGAAGCTTGAAAATGTCAATAGGTTTTAACTCATCAATTGAATCAACGTTGATAGAAAATTTAAATCTTTAGTAGAAGTACTTTCTGCTTAATATCGAACACAACAAAACGAATTGGACGTGCGTAAAGAAGCTGAAATTTGCTTATAATTTCGCCGCTTGTGAACATATTTTATCGATAATATTGATGTCAAATCCTCAATATGCTTTTTGAGTCGAATGATCAGTTTCCTTTTTAGCCTTCAAAAATCTTAACAGCAAAGCACACCAATACACCTACACTACTACTTTACATCTGTCTTGGTGTAATTAAAGCAGCAAAAAATTACTTAGTCGTTGTCGTTTATAATGTAAGTCTGTAGTAAACAAATTTTCTAATTGAACCTCATATTTTAAGCTGTTCCGTTTTACAGAGCTGAAGTCGCCCCAACACTGATAGAAATGAAAAAATAAATTAAGCAAAGAACTTAACATTATGATGTGTCTAATAATTGGAAAAATTATTTAAATGATCATTTGTTTATTAACAAAATTTCAAACATTTCTTTTCTCTCAGTGTGTTTCTATAAGATAAACAAATAAAACATGACGCATGTTATTTTTATTTAAATTCTCAGGGAACAATAACAAATAAATGTCTCCACTCTGAGGAAAACAAATTATTTTATTTAAATGTTTCTATTTTTATCGTTTTTTTTTTTTTTTTTTTTTTTTGCAATTTTTGCCAATAATGGTTTCTTAGTTTGTTCGTTCGTTTGTTTGTTTGGTTGTAATGGTTCCACTATAATTTTCATAACATTTATGTTTGGCCAACGCTTGACGTTGTCATGACAACTCCAATAAATAGTTTTGGAAATAAACAATGATTTTTTATTCATTCACTTTTTTTGCGAAGTGTAATAAATAAAAATAAAAGTTCATATCGGAATACCTCACGAATTAATAATCGTATTCATATTTGTAATTTATATCGAAATTGTGTTCTATTCTTAAAAAATCGTTATTATGGTTAATGAGGTTAATAATATTATGAGGTTTTAATTAATTTATTTTCTTTTTTCTTCTTCTTCTTCTTCTTCTTCTTCTTCTTAGAATGAAAAACCAATTTCTGATTTAAAATTCAGTGTAAAACTTTTGCGGTTTTGTTTCACATTTAAATCAATTATTCATACAATTATTTTACGTGTAATTTTACATATAAATTACTTGATAATTTTTTTTGTTTTCAAGAATTTAAGAAATAAATCGATAATTCTATTTAAATGAATATTTACGATAACAAATATTACACCTTTTTATGATAAATTATTTCTAATATTTTTGAAAATAATTCAAATATCACTTTTATGTGACAAGAGAGAAAAAAATGCGCTTATTTACATTTAAAGGTTGGGTGGGTTGGGTCCATAGAAAAAAAAACTGAATACTAAAATGTTTAAACCACCCGCGTTTAAGAAATAATTTAGTTTTGTTTTATATCAATAATTCATTTTCTAAATATAAATATTGTCAGTTGCTGCATTATTTGCATTGAAGCATAAAATAATTAAATGCACATAAACACACACGCACACACATCCACATGAACATGCACGCGTTAATGCACAAATTTATTTACAAAAAAAAAAGTTGTCATGGAAATGTGAAAATTATTGATGGAACAAAAATGGGTAACAAAAAAGAAAGAAATGTTACCCTTAAAAAAAAACAGGTCAATACTCTATTCAATGACATGCGAATGTTTAAATATAAATTTATTATTTGTTTAGTAATTTAGTGGCTAAAAACTTATAAAAAAGAGGGAAGTTATTTTACTTTATTTATTTTCAAGGTGTGTCCTTCATTACTTCCTAAAGGAAATATACAAAAAATACAAGTTTCCAAAAAATATCCCTTAAATATTAAAAATTTATTTTTAATTACTCCCAGTAGTTTTTATATTATTTGGAAAATGGAAAATGTAACACCTTTTCTAAGTTTTAAAAATTGGGATTTTCTCTCTAGATATTTTTGCCCATACACACAAAAAGTTAGATCCAGGAGCTCTTGTCGATTTCTCTCCGAAAATTTCAGTTCGAAAAATTAACTTTAAAGTCACTTTAAATAACAAAAAAGAATTTGGATCACGAGTTAAACAGCAGTTTAGAACTCTTTTAAAACATGTCAAATGAAATAATTTTAGACAAAATTATTTCCACATTCAAAAAATGGGTTCGAATTGAACTAGATCGATCAGCTCTTCACTCAGCACTTCATGATTCAGTTGCTTATTCAGTATTTGATTCAGTTCCGTTCTTGATTTCTAGATTAAGTTCTTTATTTAGTTTTTAATAAGTTTCAATTATTGATTCTGTTGTTGGTTCAATGTTTGTTTCAGTTCTTGAACTATTTTAACATTCAGCTCTTGATTTAGTTCTTGGTTCAGTTCTTGTTTCAGTCAATGATTTAACTCTTGATTCAGTTTTTAATTTCGTTTTCGATTCAGTAATTGGTTTAGATTTTGGATCATTTCTCGCCTCAGTTCTTGATTCAGTTCTTCTTCAGTTTTCGATGTAGTTGATTTTGTGATTGACTCAGTTCTTAATTCCGTTTCGATTCAGGTTTTGTTTCAGTTCTTTATTTGGTTCTAAATTCAATTCTTGCTTCAGTTCTTAATTAATTTCCCGATATAGTTCGTAATTCAGTTCAGTTCATTTAGTCTCCTATAAAGTTTTTATTTTAATTCTTGATTCAGCTCATTATATAGTTCTTAATTTCGTTCTTGATTCTGGTTTCAATTCAGTTCTTGTTTCGGTTCTACATTCAGTTCTTTATTTTTGCTTCAGTTCTTGATTTAGTTTTAAACTGAATTTATCAATATTCACTTTTTACTTTAGTTCTCCTATCAGTTCTTGACTCAGTTTTATCTAGTTTTAATTCAATTATGTTCCAAATAATGCTCTTAATTAAGTTCTATCACATTTTAGTAATCTTAAGGATAAAAAATCATGGAGAGTGATTCTGAAAATCACTTTTTCTAGTTTTATTTTTAGAATTTTAAAATCTACCAAAAATTAATGATATATTAAATATTAAATTGCAATGAGTTAAATGGTGACTTGAGTCCACTCCTTACTTCACTTTTACTAGTTTAACCTTCCACTAATATTTTTCTCTGAGTGTATAATTTCTTCATCTACTTAAAAAATGAATATTCATAATTTTATTAGCCGCTTTTTTCTGTTTTAGTTTGGTAATAAAAAATACATCATTGTGTTTTTGCAATATTTAATTTGTTTTGGTTAAAAAAATAATAATAATAATGTTGTTGCAGCAAACAAGTCCACTATAGCGAAAGAGTGAGTTAAAACAACATAATTAAAATGTCTGTCAAACCATAAATCCTCTATGGTTCTACGTATTTTTTTCAACATTTTCATTTAGATTTACACAACTCTGCACTAATTTCAATTATTTTCTCATTTTTATTATTTATTCTTCTTTCAACACAACAACAAACGTGTTTGAATTCATGGTTTATTTGAATCAAAACCAACAACAACAAAAACATGGTTCCAGTACTTTACAAAATGATTTCATTTCATTCTTTCATTGATTTCAAAAGCTTTTTTTGTACTTTTTGTTTTTAATTCTGTTCTTTTTTTTATTCGTTGTTGACTGACCATCTGCAGGTCTGCGAGCGACACAGACTAAAAAAAACAGTTAAAATAATGAAACGTCATAACTGAAAAATTATGTTTTCCTAATATTTTCCTTAATAAGCTGCTCTTGTTTTTGTTGTTCATTAAAAAAAACTTGCGTTTTGTTGTTGCTGTTGTTATTGTTATTGTTGTGTGACAATTTCTATTATCAAGTTTATTGTGTTTAAATTTGAATGTTTAACAAAAAATATTAACTAAAATATTAAGTTAAGCGTAACAGTCAACATGTTTTTTTTTAATTTTTTCATTTCTTTTTTCTTGTAAAAAATAGGGCCAATTGAATTTTTGTTTGTGTGGTCGGGTCTCTTCTCTTAGCAAGTTAGCACGTTTTTTAATTATTCCAAGTCTAGTTTTTTTTTTAGTATTTACGCCGTCATGTCGTCAAATTAAACGTGTTTTTATGTTTTAAGTCATAATAAGAACCGTTTTGTTTTAGTTTTAATATTTTTTTACTCTTTTAAGGATATTTTTGTTTTTGTTTTTGTTTTTTTATTTAATTGAACACGTTTTTGCCATAAAATATTTAAACTGAAAAAAATATATATTTTTATAAGTTTTTGTTTGGTAAATAAAGTTTAATTTGTAAAAACTTAAAGTTTATTGCTCTTTTTTTTCTTATTATTATGTTTTTTGTATTGTAATTAAATAAATAACTGTTTAAATAGGAAAAAACAATTACTAAATATAGAATTTCAGAGAAATGAATCGACAAATAGACTAATTATTTCTTTGGAATTAAAGAATAAAAATTATTAACCCTTTAAGTGCAACTTTGAAATCTTTTGTTATTAGTTTAGTTTTTGATTCCGTTCCGAATTTCGTTCATGATTCAGTTTGTGATTCAGCTCTTGATTTTGTACTCGATTTATTATTTGTTTTAATTCTTGATTTAGTTCATTATTACATTTATGCTTCAGTTTTTGTTTTACTTCTAGATTCCGTTTTCGATTCATTTCTTTATTCAGTTCACGATTCATTTTTTAATTAGGTTCTTGCTTCGGTTCTAGATTCAGTTTTAGAATCAGTTCATGATTTAGTTCCTGACTCATTTCTTCATTATAAAGTTCATGGTTCAGCTCTTAATTGAGTTCTAGATTCAGGTTTTGTTTCAGTTCTGTTCATGATTCAGCCATTAATTCATTGCTTGATTTAGTTCTTGATTTAACTCTTGTTTTAGTTCCTTATTCATTTCTTTATTATTGATTCAAATCTAGATTCAGTTCCAAAATCAGTGTTTGATTCAGTTCCTTAATTTAGTTTTTAATTTAGTTCACGTTTCAATATTTGATTCAGTTTTTAGCTCTTTTCATGATTCAGATCTTGATTAAGTACTCCATTCAGTTCTTAATTTAATTCTTGATTGAATTCTTCTTTCAATTCTTGATTCACTTCTTAATTCAAATTATAATTCAGTTCTGGATGTAGTTTTGAATAATTCTTCATTCAGCTTTTAATTTTGTCTTTTTGTTCAGTTGTCGAATCAGTTCCGGATTTAGTTTTTGATATACTTCTTTATTGATTCAGTTCTTGATTTAATTCTTAATTAAATTCCAGCTTCAATGTTTTAATTGGATCTCGATTCTTAATTCTTTTTTTAAATTAGTAAATCAGACGTAAAATGCCTTAAAATCATTAATGCAAAAATGTTTGAATCGCCTTAAAAGGGTTAAAAAGAATATGTCAATTAAGTGCTTTTAATTAATGTAAGACAAATAGATCGTTAGCTCTTTCTTAATTAAATATATGACTCTTTTTTTTCGTAACCTTCCCACATGTTTATTTCAATCGCTTTTCAATTCTCTTTATTTTCGAAATCCATTTTGTAACAATTCAATTTCATTTATATCTCAATTGTTTTGTATCGTTTTAAATTAATTATTTCAAAATTACTTTCAAATTGATTTACTTTTCAAAAAAAAACTAACCATTTATGGTCAGTGTACAGCTGCCGTGGCAATTGTGCTATACATGCAACCATTCATACCAGTGTAGGTTTTCAGATGTTTTCTCGCTCATATTGCGTTTCCTAAGCGGATATATTTCGATTGCAATTAATTAATGGAAAAAACTTATTTATGACATTAAACATAAAGAAAATAAATTGTTAAAGAAATTTTTTTATAATTTTTTATGCTGAAATACATAAATACTGAGTCATTCATCCAAAGTTAATGTTATTTTCACAATATAATAACAAAACAATTTGTTGGTTTATTTAATTTTAAGTAAAATTATTTTTTTAACAAAATTAATGTATAATTTCAAGTAATTTGTAATTTTATTGTTATAAAAACTTTAAAAATCGTGAGCAAATGTTAAAGTTTTCAAAATTTCGTTTTAATTTAAATTAAATTTTAGTAATGATGTTTTTTAAAATAAAATTTTAAGCTTTAAATATATTTTAGCCAATTGGCATCACTAGTAATAACAGTCAAACCTTTATAGAGTTGTATTTTTGTATTAAATTGTTATTTGATTCTTGAATTATTTTTTATTTGTTAAGAAATATTGTTTGATTAATCTCGTTCAATTTATTAATATATATTTTTTCTTTCCTTCCTTTCCAGGTATGTAAAATTTATTTTAAATTCAAATATATTGAAAAAGTTTGTAAGTAAAATTATTTAAGTTTTGAACTTTATTATTCATTCTTTTAAAACTCGATTTTTTTAATTGATTTCAAAATTATTTGGAATTAAATAATTTTGTTTTCATTATTCATCTTTCTCTTCAAATTTGTATAAAATCCCAGGTGTTCTTTATTTAATTGTCATTATTTCTTGCTACAATTTGACTATCAATCAGGGATGGTAAATCCAAAAATCATAATGTTTAAAAATAAAGAAAATAAATAAAAATGCAGATTATTGTGGATGATAGAATTTAAATATACGATGGATAATGCTAAATCGTATCAGTTCTTGATATGGTTCAATAATATACATATATATTTTATGTACTTAGAGAAAAGTTTAATCCAGAGCAACGTGTTATGGTTGTGTCAGCATTAAACTAATTTAATGCGACAACTATGACACATTTATGTTATTAACCATATTATGCTTGTGACCAACAATACTTTTATGACTATGCAAAAGTCATATTATTAGGTTTTACCTTTGAAATCCTTTGGTTTATTTCCGTTTCAATAAACATGTTTTTTGTATAAGATATCTATGCCAAACAGCACCATCTAGATTTTTCGAAATTATCTTTTGATGATTTTAAAACTCATGTTCTGTTCTACATTTTTCTGAGCCATACTAAGCCGTTACAAGCTATTTGTATTTCGACTAGAGGTGCCGTAAAATAATTTTGTGGAATCTTTAGTAATTCCTTCATGGTGCGAGTAATAGAATGATAAACCTTGTTTACGGACAACCCAGATGTTAAAATTTTTTAATAGACATTTTATTTTTATTTTTTTGTGATATTTTTTAAAAAATTTGGTAACATTTCTTTACTTTAAAATCCACCATTTGGATTAAATCTTTTATGACGACAATATGAAATGATAATAAATATTATTTTGTGAATAAATTTTACTTTTTATTAAATTTTTTGTATATTTAAACCTCTATAACTGACTTCACTTCACGATGGTTGAAGTCAATCATTCCATCCTTGATTTGATTTCATCAGGGTCGAAGTTGAAACTTCATTTGATCAACATATTTTCTCCCCATTGAATTTATTTCAATCAATTACTATACTACTAATGTTTCCATCCCTGTCATGTTAACTACATATTTTGATTACTTTTTTTTGCATTCATTCAATCTCCACATTCTCATTCTCTCATTCTATTTATTCAGAATGATTCATATATAATAATCATTTATTTATTTTTGTTGTAGTTGTTGCTTTTATATATAACTTTTTTAACTTTTATTTAGTTTTTATTCATTAAAGTCTGTCTACTAAACAACAACAATTTATTGATGATTTTACAATAAAATAATATTCTCTGTTATTCTGCCTCTCTCTATCTCTTTCTCTCTCTCTGTCTGATGTCCCTCTCTTGATATTAAAAAAGTTGGATTTTATTTTAGTTGTTGTTAGTAAAAATATTTTCATGTTGTTTTTTTTTTACTTTACAGAAGTTAACAACTTGTTTTGATTTTTGTTTTTATTATTATTTTGTTTTTTTTGCATTCTTGTGTCAAGATTATAGTAATTTGCAGTTGTTATTTTGTTGTTGTTTTTGTATTTATTGTAAACAATTTTTTTATTTGTTTGTTTTTAGTTTTAGTTAAATATAAAAATATTGTTTTTGATTTCAGAGTTAAAAGTTTAAAATGGAATAAAATTAAAATAAGAGAGACTAAACAAATTCTAAAAGTTCGTTTAAAGTTGTTAATGCTAAAAAAAGTTAAATAAAAAGTTTAAAAAAATTACGCTTATGACCAGAAAATTGGGTCAAACCTATTTTTCTTAGTTTTCCTAAATTGATCGCTAAAATTGTGTGTGTAAGTAAAATATTTTTATGCACGATCCAGTCGATAATCTCTATATGATAAATCAATTATAAGAAAAATTTAATTACAACAACACTAATAACGGTACATTGCATTATGTGCGTAAGGACCTTATTTACACTGAACAAACAAATTGGGTCCTCAATAAATTTGTCAAAATTTGTGTAACTCATTCAATTGGAAATATTTTAATTATGTAACTAATTAATGTCTCAATATGTAGATAAAATTAATTATAAAAAAGTGTAATTTATTGATTACATTAAATTATAACTGTTAATCCTGTTTGTAATTAAAATCCTTCGAATAGGATTAAAAATCGGTAGTCCACAGACATGTTTAGTATCAAGTCTGTTAAAACATTTAAATAAATTTGTTTTTAACTAAAAAAACAACATTTACAAATACATTGAAGGGCGTTTTAATAAAAAAGTTAAATCACAGTATCTGCATTCCTTTAATTTGAATTCCGGATTCCTTTTAATTGAACAAGTTAACTAAAGAACACAATTTTATTCAACGTTTAGTGGGAAAAATATAAAAATATTAATCTTATTCTGAAGAAATCTAGGAAGTGAAATTTCACGTGGCATTTGAATTTATTAGCATATCAAAGCTGCACAGTACACACAGAAATATCAATCTAATGTTGGGTTGACAATCTTTGGCCTTCCAAAATTAAGATCCAATTGCCGTTATAATGTTCTATCTGATGTTTACCGAGGAATTTACGAAATAGGAAGTATTAAGTTTGATCTTATTTTTTGACCACTACTGTATTTTTCTGAAAATTAATAGTTTTTTAATTTTATCCCAGTTTCACTTTTTTGTGTGTTAAAAATTTTCATTTCTTAAAATTCTTGCCAAAAGATTTGGGTTAAATATTTTTTTGAAATATTTATCAAAATTGGGTTGGGCTGTGTGTGTGTGTGTTTTTTTTTTAATTTTTTAAGAGTGTAAGAGTGTGTGTGTGTTTTCCTTTTTTGTCTTTGTTTTGGGTTGATATATTTTGTCGTGGTTATTTTGTCGTTATTGATGATTTTCTAAAGTTTTTTTTTCTGCTTTTGGTTGGATTCCCTGCAGTTATTTCACATTAAAAAACTACAAATTATGGTTTCTCTTAATCTTTTATATGACGTTGTTCGTTGTCCTGTTTCCTATATGAAATATTTTTTTGGGTTTCTTTTCATTCTTAACCATATTTGTGGTTTGAGATTTGGAATATTTTTGGGTTGTGTTGATAACATAAAATGCGTGTAATCATGCCTTCAAGTTCAATTACGTGTTGGGAATATTTAAAACTGCAACAACAACAACAGCAACAACAAAAATACATAAAATGCAAATGTCTTATACTGACTAATTTATTGACATGCAGCCTATTTTTTATGGATTACAGCATATTTGAAACAATATTTAGGCAAACAGACACATATACCGGCAGAGAGACAGACAGACAGATAGTCAGCATTACATTCTTAACACTCATACTCATTAACACTCGCCACCAAAAAGTCATTATAAAACTATTTTGTTTTGCATTTGTTGTTTCTTTTTTTCTATTAGCCGCCACCATTTAAGGCACGCAGTGTTAGACTGACTATTGTGTCATGTCTCTTATCCGTGAGTGTTGTAGCATTTTAATTTAATTCCAAATGCATTTTTTCCATAATTTTTTACCCATTTTTTCTGCTGTAATAAGTGTTTAAAGACCACTTTTATGCCATCAATTAGACAATGGCATGTCATGTCATGTCAGTTGTTTTATTTTGTTTTTTCTTCTTTTTTGTTAGTATTTTGTTATTGTAAATTACAAATAGAGTGTTGGGTTTTTTATTTGTGTTTTTCCAAATTAATTAAAAAAACTCTTTGTTAGATTTTTCATAATTAGTTACAAACACGTTACAAACGATATGAAATCATGTAATAATTTTAATTTCATTCGGTTGTTTTTATTAGTTCATTAGGTTACTTTCTTTATAAAAATAAAGAAAAAGGAAAACAATAAAAAAGACTCACAACACCAAAATGTTTGTATTAAAGTTTTTTTTAGTTTCAATGAAAACAAAAGACTTAAGCAACAAACTTTGTTTATAATATTTTTGATTTGATAAATTGAAAATTATTTCAATATTTTTAAATTTATTATGAATTATAAAAGTATAAATTTCAATAAATATAATCGGAAAAGTCTATTTTTAATTTTGAAAAATTTTACAATTTTTACAAATTTGAAATTAAAAAAAAAACATGAAAAAAATTTGTATTTTAGAATTTGTAATTTTTGAAATATTTAGGCTAAAATAACATTTTGGAAAATTTTCAGATTTTCAGATATGAGTACACGGCTGTAACTTATGTTTTTTAGAAATCTTTTTTAAGATATTTTTTAAATGGTTTGTTGAAAAAATATGATTCAAATTTATGCAGATTTATTCAAAAAGTTACATATTTTTAAAGAAATTGAGTTTTATCTGTAAAAAAATATTTCACTTAAAATTCAAATGATTACGAATTGGAATGTGCGAAAAAATGCATTATTTTTTATACATTTTTTCTGAAATTCTTTTTTAAAAATTTTATTTAATTGTAATGAAAACGAAAGATTTAAGACACAAACTTGATTATGTTTACAAACTACATGGTTCCACAGTCGCTCCAAAACAATTTTTCTATAATCTTAGAACTGAATGTTCTTTCTATTGAATATTTTTAAATAAAATTTCATGTTCTTGAGATATTTTCCAATTCATTTGGTGGGTCACTTGTTCTCCAGGGGGAAGGAAATGAACCTACACAGTTTCAGTTAAGTTTTAAGTGAATGTGTTCATTATTTATATGTGTATTGGGTATTGCTGGAAAAGTACTTACTTGAAATATAATATTGTCCTAATAAAATATAAAAATCAGTTTTTTGTAAGATTTCAAAAAAAATGTCAAAAATGATGATTTTTAAAGGATTTTTTAATATTTTTAACTTTTGATGTTAAATAAAATCTATAAAAATAAAGTTATTAATATGAAATTTTAATGTAATATGAATATAATTGTTCTTAATACAAGACTATAAAATAATTCCCACTTTTTATTCTAAAATACTTAAAATTCTATATTTGGGAAAACTCATTTCAAAATTTAGTTTTTTTTTTCAGAAAATTTCTCTCTGTCGTTATGAGATGATTTTTGGGATATAGAGCAAACATGTATATGAATATAATAAAAGCTTGATTTCTTTTATTTTAGCTTGACATATATTTTTCTTTTCAAAAAAAAAAAAAAAAAAAAAAAAAAAAAAAAACTTAATGAATTTAAGTCTTTTTTTAATTATTATTTACATTGAAATTTCAATTAAGTTATTCGTTATTTTTAAAACAATGTCTTCTAAAGTTTATTTGCTTTATAAACTTAATTAAAATTTTATGATTTTAAAGTCTTTTTTTATAACATTTTGCAATTGTGATTTATATTCAGTTTTATTTAACATATAAAAGCTTTTTTTACCTTATAAGTTTGATTAGGCTTATGATTTATTAAAAAATAATAATATTTTTAATTGTTTATTTCTATTTTTTTACTAAAAATAAAAAACCAAGCCTAAAAAATGTTAACAATAAATCATTTACGGTTTGGCAGCAAAATTCTAAGCTAAAAAATGAATGATTCATATTTAAAAAATTAAACAGTTTGGAAAGATTTTTTGGAAAATGGGTCAGAATGGGGTCAGTTTAAGATTTTCTATGAAATTTATTTCCTTTGAAATGATTTGTCATTTAAATTTGTATTTTTATTTGTTTTAAAATAGATAAAAATTTAAACTTAAAATTATGCTTTAATATTTTTTAATGTAAATTTTTGTTTTATAATTAAAATAATCGATAAACAATTTCCTATTTTGGTTTTGTTGTTCGTTTTTTAAAACCGTTTTTTAATTATTTAAATCAACGCCTTTTTCGTATTTCTCTTTTATTTTCATGAAGTGAATTGTAGCATGTTTTGTGTGGTTGTTTTATCTTTTCATATGTTTTGATTTCATTTCTATTTATCTTTTTTTCTGTAATTTGTTGTTGATTTGTTGTTTATTTTTTGTTATATTTCATTTGTGCCTTTTTTCACCAATTTTGGCATGATTTGTTAAATATCTTGATTTTATTTTATGTTATTTCTCTTTAAAGTATTTTTGGAATTCCACAAAAAAAAAAAGAAAGAACTCAATCCAATCAACAGTAGCCGCCTAAAATTGTTTGAAACGGCTGTTTAATTTAATGTTTTTTATATTTTTTCCTTTGTTTTTGCTCATTTTTTATACAACTTCTTCATTTTTACAATTTTCGCTTTTTTTAAGTTTTGTTAACGGTTTAAGGAATCTTCACAGATTTTTTTCTGTAAAATTTATGGATTTTTAATTCTTTGTTTTATTTTTTATTTTTAGGGAGTGTTTAAGTTAAAATAAAAAAGCTGCGAATTTATTTATTTATTTTTAAACTCTCATCAAAAAATATTTTAATTTGATTCATTTTCAAAATTGAATGACAAGAATAAATAAAAGAATATTTTGTTTTTAATTAAAACAAAATTTCTTTAAGTTTTATAGAATAAAATTGTAACAAAAGTGAAATTCTCGTTTTTTTATAAAATTTATTTACATAACAAAAGTTTTAAGACACAAACTTGGTTTTGTTTAGCAAACACGATCGAAAAAAAATATTAAAAGAAATTTTTTAATTCAAAGAAAACAAAAGATTTAAGACACAAACTTGGTTTTGTATTTATTATACCTTCCACCACCACAAGTGGTGAAGGGAGTATGTTAACTTTGTCATTCTGTGTCTAACGCTAAGCAGGTATCGTCTTAGACAAATCATAATCTAATCATATAGCTATGTCCGTCTGTCTGTCTGTTTTATCCATAATTATTGTCAGAGCTCATTGAAATTTGGCCTGAGTATTTGTTATTGTTCTGAGATGTTTCCTATTTAAACTCAGCAAAATCGGTTCAGTATAATTAAAGATTGATATCTGAGACAAGCGAACAACTTTATTTTTTTATTAAATTTAATAGAATAAAAAATATATTTTTTTATTAAATATTTTTATGAATAATTGGAAGGAAAACAAAGATTTAAGATACAAACTTTAGATAGTGGCGTCCAACTTTATCTCCTAAATCCATTAAGATCTTGTGCTCCTAGAAATCATTTGAAACACATCTGAAGAATGTCTTTGTAAAATTTTACTCAAAAATATTCATCAGTTCCAACGTCACAGAATTATTTCCAATAAAGCGTTTTGCGATCATCGAAGAGGATTTTAAAATTTTTAAAATATATTTTATAAAAATATTTTAAAAATACGTTTTTAAAATTAATAAATAAATAATTTTTTTTTTTATTTTCTGAAACATTTTTTAATCACCTTCAATAGCATCACGTTCGATTCTTATCTTTTGTTAACTATTTTAAGAGAAAAATCAATGATCATTGATCATTTTTTAATATTCCTTTAAGGAATTTTTATTTGTAAACAATTAAAATGAATTTCCTGTTTACTTAAATAATATTTTTATGAATAAAAATTCTATTTATATTATACACATTTACGTGTTCAAAAAAACATAAATAAAAAATAAATATTTATTTAAAAAGTATTTTACGTAAAAGGTTCGTATTTAATCTCATAAAATAATAATAATAATAATTACAGTCGATCCTTATGAGGAGAATTGTGGCACCCAAAACAAGCAAGAAAATCATTTTTAATTATTTTGTTTCATCGAAATAAAAAAAATCATAAAACGTAAATGATGAATTAATGACGCAGAAATAATAAAAACAGGTAGCAAAAGCAAATTTTTAAAAATAAAATTTAAAACAGGTACTTTAACGTAAAAATACTATAAATTCAATATCTAATAAATACAAAACTTATATTCAAAATCTGTTAATGGAAAAAATATTTGAATACTCCTTTTCGAAATATTATGTATTCACAAGAGTTCGTTAGATACCTTAAATATGCTCTATTTTCAATTAAATCCATTATTCAGGTAATTTCACAAAATTTCAATTACATTTTCGAAATTCTCAGAAAAAAAAAGAAAACCTTTTCAAGATCCTGTTTTTAAGATTTTATTCAAAGACAATTTGTAGAAAACATTTAATACACAATTAAAGACAATTTCTTCATAAACCTCATCAACTCATTATAACGTCGCACTATGGAATTTATTTTTATTATGCCACAAACGTTTGAATTATATTTACTTCTTATTTTATTTTTATTACGTGTTTTAATTTCTTTTTATTTAATTTTCTTTAAATTTCATTGGAATTATAATTTTCTACCTTTCAAGAATACTTAATCAAAATCAAATCCTTTTATCATTTCAAAACTCCATAATATTTGTATGTATTTACTCCACTGATCTTTATTTATTTATTTATACAAATGTATGTTTGTATGTATGTGAGTTTATTTCTCTGGATTTTGTAAAACGGTGTTGTTTAAACGACGTTGAAATTTGTTCATGTCAAACATGATATTGATGAGACCAACTTTATTTATTCTTAGTGGGTAAAGTTCTATAGAAAAAGGGTTTAGAATTTCTCATAATAGAATTTTAATTGAATCCCCAAAACCTTAATTGATTTCCGGTTTTAGAAAATACATTTTCATTAGGTGAATAAAAAGTGTGAAATTTAATAAATTTTCATGGAAAATTAATAGAAGAAAATTTTTTGTATCGGAAAATTTGAATCCAAAATCCCACTGTCATTATGTGTAAATAATTCTTGCAAATTCAAACATACGATCAAACGTTACAGTTTTATTTTCACTGTGGTTTGAGATCAATTGAGATTAATTGAGATCAATTTTATTTAAATGTCATTTAATAGATTTGTAAAGAGAAAAGATTTCCACTTTGTCTCTCCTTCCAATCATTTCATGGCTTTCAAATATTTTTCCCTTCAAGCATGACTGAAATTATCTGATTCAAAAATAACTGACTTCCTTAGAAGTTTCTTAATATGTGGATGCCAAAAATCATGTCCATTCGAGTTCCTATCATTACTTAATTGAATCGTATAATTGATTGTTATCATTATTTAAAATTTTTGCGATCATTCACAAGGCAATGCACTGTGAATCTTCAATTTTTCTTAACTGAATCTCTTAAAAATGCATGAATCGAAAAATCTTTTAAAATTTTCTCCAACTTTTCAAAATTTATGATCTGAAATGTTTTCTGTTTTTAATTTTCAAATTTAAGTTCGCAAAATCTTCAGAAGTATTTAGATCACCGTTTTGGAAACTTATACCTGCTGAAAGAGGGGATTTGTCCATTAACCTGTAAAAAAATATATATTATAAGAGAGTAATTTAAGAGTATGATGGGATTTAATCAAAATATGATAAATATAATTAACAATGATCGTGTAATTAATTGTTGGCATTAAATTATTTTTATAAGGACAGTGGAATATAAACTTTAATATTTATAGAAATATTTTGTTTTAAACATAATACGGTTGAAGCACAATATGGAATAATCATAATGTGATTAAAATAATTTAGGAGATCAAATTGATCTTATTATTTTCTCTTCAATCAAGTATTAATATTTATAGTCATACTTCATAAAAGTTCTTAACAATTAATTTTTAAATTATTATAAAGATTTTGAGAATTTCCTTTAAACATAATATGATTGAATATCAAAAATTTAAACGATCATACTGATTATATTAATTTCTTTAAGTTAGTGCAGAGGAATATAAACTTTTTGATACTATACTTTATACACAATATGGTTGAGAAACGAAGTGATGTAACCATAATATGATTATAATAGTAAAATAGTTATATAAATAAAATTGTTATGTTAAAAAAAAAACATTTTACTTTAAACATAACATGATGGAAAAACTACCATCATATGGTTAGTAGTTTAAAAGATTACAAACATTTTATAATCCCCTAGTGAAAACAGTGGAAGAAAAGATCGATAATTTATTATTTTTTTGATACTATATTTAAACATAATATGGTTGAGAAACCAAGTAATGTAACCACAATATGATTATAATAATTATTGAACTGTCAAATGATTAATTTTTTTTTGTGAATTTGTATTTAAAGAAAATCGAAATATTTAAAAGTATTTTACTTCAAACATAATATGATGAAGAAGAATTTTAGTATAACAATAATATGGTTAGTAATTTGGAAGATCACAATTGTATTATTTTCAATTATTGAAAACGATGAAAATAAAATATAAATTTATATACGTATAGTGATTTCATTGATGATGTTTAGAAATTGTTATTAGGCCTTGTTGTAAACATAATATGGTTGAGAAATAAAGACATACAGCCATAATATGTTTCCAGTTATTTATAAATATTAATTTCATTCTTTGTAGATTATGTTACAATAAGTCTGAGATATTTTTTGTTTTAAACATAATATGGTTATATTTTGCAAATAAGTTTAAAAATGTAATTTTATACTTTTTTTAAAGTTGGTCGCATTTGATATTTAAACTAAATAATTCTATACACATTTAACCCTTGTAGGTATAATTTTAAACAAAAGACTTCAGTTGAGGAGACATCTTTACAAATATAATAAATCTTTTATCTTTAAACAAAAAACAAAAAAAGAAACTCCACCACAAGTACGATGAGTGTGTACTTATTCTTCTTCTTCTTATTTAACGTTTTAAACACTTTTGAAAAGAATATAATCTCTTCAATAAACAGGTCCCTTTCACCGAGTTTATCTTCTTTTATTTAATTTTATTAAATGAATTAAATTCAAATAAATTTCTGTCACACTTCCCGCATTTTCTGCAAAAGAGGAAAAAGAACTGATTTAGAATTTTTGTATTTTTCTCTACCAGAAAGAAAGCAAATATGATGACAGTAATAGAGATTTCCGGTTACAAAAAACTGCTTCTCAAATTACATAAGTTTTGAAAGAAAATAGAGGGAAAATAATTAAAATATTTCAAAATTTCAACAACTTTCTTGTGGAAATAAAAACAAAAAAACATTAAAAAAAAATAATAAAAAAGTTTATTTTTGTCACTTAAAATTATTTTTTATTAAGAAATATTAAGAAAGTTTAGTTTATTAAAAAATATTTAACATGTTGTTTTTGCATTTTTAATAATAAAATTATTTGTTAAAAGTTTATGTGATTTTTTTCTTGTTTTTCTTGGTATTTTAAATAAATAATTTCTATTTTTGGTGAAATTTCGTTTTTTTTTTTTAAAGTTATTTTTTAAAGTAGTTTCATTATTATATATATATTATACTTAAACTGACAAGATCAGAAGGGTATATATATAAGTTTGTCAAAAAGATCGGTATCTATGTGTCGGTTGAAATCAATAATTCCCAAGAGAGGACATGAAAAAATTCGTAATTATGGATTTTTAACAAAAATTAAAAAAATCAAACTAAAAAGAAAATGAAATAACTCCCTAAAACATGAATGAAATAATTCCAAATACTTGGAGGTTTTTAATTTAAAAACTACCGAATTTAGTGAAATAATACCTGTAATATGTGAACTAAGTGCTAATTATAAATGATGTGGAGTTTTAAATATCAAATAGGAGAAAAATGTCCATAAACAATCCCAACATAGGATTCGCTATGAAATATAGACCGAGAGTTTAATGATTTCAAATATCCATTGCGAAGGAAACTTTTCTTCTCGACCGGACTTGGGAACTTTCTCCTCTGAGTTAATTAAAACCCCGTCATCTCTAAGAAGACTTTATCTTCTCGACAGAGACTAAACAACTTTTTTCTCTATTAAAATAAAAAGTCGGCTTCGCTTAAAAAACTTTATATACAAGAACAGCCTTCGGCCGGACAAAGAATTTTGCTATTGAAATCCAGGTTAATTGGTTCATTAATGGTTCAGATATTAGCAAAAAATTGAAAGTACCTCAAACTTTTTTGAGGTTTCAATTAATTAAGCGGAGTTATGCGCTGAAGATATGAAATGAATCGGAACATTAGTTCCTGAGTTATAGGCAAAAAATATTTTCATATATTTTGAACCTTCTATTAAATCGTTGGACTTGTTGACTCATCTAAAGGCTATAATAATGGTCTATTTATAATAGAGACTTAACGTCTCTAAAAAAATCCATATCAGCAAAGGTAAAGGTTATAAAAAATTCGGCATGGCCGAATTTTACACTTTAACTTGTTTTGTATTAATTTTGTTAATTTTTTTATTTTATTTCCTTTTGCTTAAATTGTTTAAATTTTTTAAATAGTTTTTTTTTAATATATTTTTTCATTTCATTTAACATTTAACTAATCGCTACCAGTTACTGTTATTTCAATTTAAGTTATAAATTGCATTTATAACTTTTATTTGTAATTTTTTGTTATTTTTCTTCTTCATTTAAATCCTATTTTGTATTATTTGTATTATTTGGAGCGTATATATATAAAATGTAATTCCCCCAATTGGTTTATTATACAAAAATATTACATAGTTTTTTAATTAGTTCCATATTCTCTATAATCGTAACTAATTTTCTAAATTGTTTTATTTTTATTTTCCCATTTTCTTGGAGGTCTTGGGGTCAATTACTAGTGATGAACATATGGGTTTACTATTAAATAATACATTTTGTTATTTGTTAACTGTTTTTAAATTTAGAACTTGGTTATGTATTCATTAGGGTGGTCCAAAAGAAGCTTTTTCAAAATATATTCAAATGTACTTTTCTTTATTCTGTTATCCTTTATATGTATGATTGCGTAGCATCCAATTTCCAATTTGGTGAAAAGCTTTCAAATGATGCCTTTATATGTAATATTTAGTACCGCCCTAATATTCATTTTATATATTTTATTTCTAAGATCTTTTTTCCAATTTGTTTATGTTTAAGTTACTTGTTTTAAACTGCGAAACCTTAGAAACATTTATTTTCTCTTACTTATTCTAGTTTATGTTTAGTTTTTAAAATCAGTGTTTAAAATTCTATTATTTTGTTTAGTGGTCAATTGAATATTAAATAACATTATTTAGAAAAATATTAAGAACAACACTGTACTTATTTTCTCTAAGCGAAAATTTGAAGAAAAATATGATTGTTTGTAATCTTCTCACCAATGGGTATTTGAGGTTATGTATTTATAATAATATTTGTAACATGAATTATATCTCCATCTCTGTCTAAAAATATTAATGATGTCTGTTTGTCGTCTGTCTGGCTTTTGTGATTTTAGAGATAATTTCAGGAAATTTAAAATTGTTTATACCATCTTGCATTCGAAAACAGTGATCGAATATCGGTGTATAAATCCTATACTACTTCCGAAAACCTCAATAATGTGCTCTAACTTCCCATAACATAACTTTTGCAATAATTTCAAAGATATCTAACACATTTTTCATGATAAAATAGTTGATTTCACAAATTAAAACTGAATTTTCAGTTTTTTCTTTTAGAGTTCAATTCCCTGTTGAAAAATATTTTCGTAAAATAAAAACCGAATATGTGTGACCATGTCTTCTTCGCCAATATATCATGCATTTCTACTAATATTTGTATTATAAAAAAGCCTCATTCTCAGCTGAAGTTGTGATGATCACTTCTATATTGAATATAACTCCCTGAAATTTTACATATATGACTTCTGATTGTTATTAAATCCAGAGCATGAATGGGCATATCGGTCTATATTTTTCATAACACTTATGTCTTGATATATTTCTACAACCTCCGTTTCCATAACAAAACATTTCAATAAATCAAATATCTATTGATAACACCATGTTTGACTCTTTATTCCATAATTATTTGGGAGATTGTCCATTTGTGCTTGTATTGGTAATATGAAGAAACGTCCTGTTCCATTAATTTGCGATACAAGATCGATCATACGAGATTTTTGAAGTCTTTTATGTTTTACGTAATCGTTAGCGTAATCAAATTGTTCACGATTAGAAGAGTTGTGCACCAATTTCAGCAGAGTTTTTAGAGAATAGACAACTTTGCCGCTCATTTTATTCTCTAGAAAATATTGGTGTTATTTGGGATTATTTTGAACTCAGCTTTGCTCCTTATTTATTGCAAAATTTTTAAAAAGATTTGAACCAAAAAGAGTTGATAACGCCGAGAAATAATTCTCTTGTAAAGGGACCAAATAAAAATCTGACTCGATATAGTTATGTTCTCCTGTCCTTCCATCTGTCTCTTAATGACACCCTAATTGTCTGAGGCCATTTAAACTTGGCTAAATTAATTGTGATTGTTTTATGATGTTTGCTTTTTTAAATTAAGGAAAATCAGATTAGTAGAAAAAACTTATAGACCGATATCTAAAACGACCACATTCAAGCTAAGAACTTTTGTTATTTTGGAACGTTTATATGTGTCGAAGTAAGGGCGTGTAAGAATATTTGTGCAAATGAATATGATTATCATACCATGTTAAATTGTAAAAATCACTCAATCGCTTGTGGAGAATATGAGATTCTTTCTGGTTTTATTGTCTGTTAGTTACACATAAAAATGAATTATGTGCCGATTTTAAATAATAAGAATTTTTTAAATTCCTAAATGTGTGTGTTATGTCATATAAATTATTGCCTCAATGTCTTATAACTAATTTTAGGCTTTAAATATCTTCCAAAATTCCTTTATAAGTGTCACCTTCAAAGTGTTTGTTTTTCTTTTTTAATTTGATTTATCAATTTGAAAATTGGCTTAAATGTAATTTTATACATTTTCATTCCTTTTTTTTTGGATTCAAGTATTAAAATTTAACTTCCTTAAACACTTATAAGTATTATTTAATAATTAAAAACCAATTCAAAACAATGAAAAAAAAACGTAAAATATAATATCAAACCAAACAAAATTGAAACGAACCCAAACGAACAAGTCAATAAACTCACCCACCTTTTTCAATAACATATCGCAAGTACAAACTTATTCACTTTCCCTGCAAACATTTTTGGTTGCGGAAGTGGCTTAGAAGAGTCTTCTAGAATTTGAAATTCATTGCGGAAGATACCTTCAAAGTATCATAAAAATCATAAGTTCCTCATCGAAGTAACTTCCAGACGACTCTAAGAAGTCACTTTTGGAAGTGCCTCAGAAGTCACTTGCGGTAGTGACTTATAAGTATGTTTTGTAAGTAAGAGACTTCTAGGAGAGTCTCAGAAGACACTTCAAAGAAACATCTAGAAGTCACTACTTAGACATTTTTAGAAGTGCTTCTAGGAAGCTTTAGAAACTGCTTACTTTTTCCCTCCAAAATAAAATGCGCATTCTTTTTAATTAATGTTTATTGTAAATATATGTAAATATTTATAATTAATTAACAAATTCCATCTGGATGTCTTCGTCATCATCTTGCCTTTATATTTTATGATTAAATTACATCAAAATATTCCACATATTGTAGGACCTTAAATGATGCATTTTCCTAGGTTCCATTCCAATTTCAATTTATATACTTTTTGAAGATCACATGACAATAGTAATGTAATTTGTTTTTGTAAATTATCTACTATCGTCTAAATAACTTCTGGAAGAGACTTCCTTATATACTCCGAGAAGATCAAGTGGCAAGAATAATATATTTTGTTTTTGTAAATTATTTTGCTTTTGTAATTCCTGTTATTTCTTCTATATAACTTCTGGAAGACATTTCCTCGGAGAAGATCAATTGGTGATTGTTATGTTACTTTGATTTCATAAATTGTTTACTATCTTCTAAAGAACTTTTGGAAGACGCTTCCATCTATGCTCCAAAAAAATGAAGTGGCAAAATAATGTATTTTGTTTTGTAAATCTGCGAAAATCTTACCACAACCTTCCAGAAGTGACGTCCGCGACAATTTGAATATCCAAATGTTTGAAGGGTTTTATTATTGTGCATGTCTATGTGTGTGTCTGTTTATACATTTTTTACACTTCATTTACATTTTACCACAAATCAGTGACAATTCGTTATGTCTCTTTATTTTTTGTGTGTAAAATATTTTTATATTTTTTTCAGCTAAAAGAAGAAGAAAAAGAAGAAGACGAGACATCAATTGTTGGATTTGTTTAATGCATTAAAAAAAACTTAAGTCAGATATTTATCCAGAAAGAAAAATGTTAAACAATTTACAACTCTTTAAGCAACTAAATGATTCTTTTTTGTGATTTTTCTTCTCTTCTTCACTTCTTCCTTTTTTTTTTTTTTTGTTAAACTTAACTTGTTATTGTTAAACTGGGCCCCTTAAGGACACATTCATATGTAACGAAGGTTATTGTACGATTTTCATTTAAGTTATTTTTATACGTTATTTGACGCTTTGTTGGCTTCATTTCAAATAAAATAAAATAAATACAAATGACATTGTTGTAAATTTTTCTCTCTTTCTCTCATTTCAATTATAATAACAAATATCGTAAGAGAGCGAGGGTGTTGGTACATTTAATATACAAAAGAGAAGAAACGTATATTTGTGGTTACAAGTAAATTTTACCTTAAATTGTTTTGACAAAGTTACCAGATTTATGAAATTTAAAAACTCAAATGCATTACGTTTTATGATTTGGAAACATAATAAAGATTTATTTTAATTATAATATTATCATGTCAATCATATAAATGATTGCATAGATTAAAAGTTTCTTTTACCATAAAATAAGTCACTTTACTTTTTTGCGTTTTGTTAATCTCGGCACCCGTTTGCGTACTTCGAAAAGGAGGATGAGATGGTTAATTTCATTCCAGCTTTCGGATTGTATTCTGTGCATTTATCCCCTTCATAATGTATAGATTTTGTTACATTTCGAAAGCGTTCATATGGTAATAATTTTTCAAAGTTCATTGTTAAGTTCAACGTAAAGGAGTTAGTGACTCACACTATGATATTTCTTTCGTTCAGTATTTGATCAGCGCTTTAAACTTGTTTAAATCTTGTGAAAGTGATTGTTCTAATTAATGGGAATCTCTACACCTTTTTTAAATATTTTGCAATTTTCTTAATGGATGCACTATCGGGAAAATAATGAAAATAAATGTGAAAAAAATGTGAAAACTCTTGTTCATGATCGACGGTAAACAAATGTCGAAAGTTCTATTTTTGGTTGAAATTGTATTGATTTGCTCTAAATCTTTTTCTGAATTTAATTCATCCATGTTTGTCCGTCTGTCTGGTATGATTTTGAAATACGAGGTATTGAAATCAAATCAAACGATATCAGAGAATCTGTAATGAACAAAATATTCCATCAATGCTATATCCAGTCACATATAACAAGACCTATTAAAACCATTTGGAAAATACAAGATAGACATTCACACTTGACCCAGAGCACAAGTGGTAAATTAAGGTATATAAACTTTGTCATGCCGGTGACAGCGACAAATGAAACCGTCACCAAGGACTAATGTCGCAATTATGATTCATTTGTAGAGTCAAAGCTCGAGCGAAAGTAGATGGAAAAATTTTATTCTCAGTCGATTTTGAATCCAGAACTTGTCCTCTTCTGACCACCAGTCGTTTCAAGAGATAAAAAGCGTAATTATTGGAAAACGTTCACTTCAGAATGGAATATCAGAAATTTGTTATAAACAAACTGCCAATGTTTATGACTTCAGAAAGTTGGGACGAAGAAGTGGTTAATAGTTATCATGCACATTTTCCTGTATTAATTTGTATACCTAATAAATATAAAACATCTGGCAACCTTTAAAATATTTTTGTTTAGTTTATTATGATTTGACTGCTAATTTTTTTTTACTTACAAATTTGTAAATGTATGTGTATTTGTAAATAATTTTTTAAATTTAGTTCTTGCGTTTGCAATCATCATCATCATTATTATCATTATCATCGTCATGACATTTTCCTTGTTGATATATTTTATATGTTTTCTTTCATTGTTGATTTCATACATTTTTCATACACATTCATTACATATACACACATACAAAAAAGCTAAAACCTTGTTACGTTTCTTAATTTTTTTAAGTGAATTTATAGCATTTGTAACGCTTAAGTGGATTTGTCATTTAAAACGTCACGTGAATTTGTTGTCTAAAAGATTTTCTATGATTTTCTTTAAAC
The DNA here is from genome assembly GCA_004302925.2 of Cochliomyia hominivorax. Lineage (NCBI taxonomy): Eukaryota > Metazoa > Arthropoda > Insecta > Diptera > Calliphoridae > Cochliomyia > Cochliomyia hominivorax. The sequence goes on from PYHX02000495.1 coordinate 3,007,319, forward strand.
AATTAAGTGAATCAGTGACATTTGAAAGGGCGTCATTTTTAGTTTTTGATTTCTTTTAAATTTTATTACAATTTAAAAAAAATAAATATCGATTACATTTTTATTAAAAAATCATTAACTTTTCATTTCATTAGTTTAATAATTTTTTTCTTTCTTTTTGGTATCTTTACAGGTAATATTGCGCTCTATCTCTCTCTCTATTTGATCACTTTCTTAAGGTGTTAAATTACTAGCGACAACAACAATAAAAACAATAAGTATTTGTTTACTTTTTTATTATCTCTAATTCTATTTAACCTCAACCTGTTTTTTTTGTGCGATCTGTTTTGTTTAATTGTCGTAAATCTATGACACCATTTTTTCCCAATTATTTTTTTGTTTTATCTTATCATTGGAAATCAATTACATATCAAATGGAAAAATATTTATTTTATTTAATCTACCTGTTCTTATGTCATCGAAATAGACTTTTAATGCGTTAAAGGCGAATGGAAAAACAACTAGAATTTGATATGATTTTATTTTAATATTTTTAGGTTATTTTGAAACATTGCAACATGTTGCTGCACTCCATATCTTATCTTATTGGTGGCATTCAATGTTATTTTTATTTGGGTTTATTTAGGCCAACGACTATTTTTGAAAAAAAAAAAAAACACTTTAATACTTCTTTTTTCGCCCTTTTTGTAATTTTCAGATTCATCATTGATCATTTAGAAATTTGTACATGTATTTGTTGATTTTTCTTATCATTTATTTCTTTATGGGAGTTACAATATATAAAACAGATTTTTTTGTTTTTCCTTTTTTTATTTGATCGATAGCATTCGCTGTAGTTTTATTAACTTAATATGAAATCATGCTGTTTCTTCTTTATTTAATTTTATTATCTTGTTAATATTACAAAAACACTTAATTAATGAGCATATTAACTAAAATAATGAGCTTATTTTAATGGATGTGTAAAACTAAAGGGTTAAAATATTAAATTAATTTTTATTTTCGTTTGTGAAACATTTTGAAATTATACAATTATTTAATACTATGGTTACTGTAACCATATTATATTAACAAGTAACTATAACATGATTACTTAACAATTGTCTAATTATTATGGTAAACATATTTCTGCAAATTAAATCTGCTAGAAATATTAAAACCAGTTTTTTCTACAATAAACGAATATCGAAAGTTCTATTTTTGGATCAGATTTTATCGCTTTGCTCCAAATCTCATTCTTAATTTAATTTTTTTAATGTTTCCCGTCTGTCTAGTACTATTTTTAACAAATATGGGTTTTTAAGAATCTTATAATAAATTTCATTAATTTTATACGATCAGTTTATTGTTCTGAATTATGAACTGTTGAAATTAGTTCCGACGACTACAAGGGACCTGATCTCTGCCCTTCCGTTTCAACCCAATAAAAATTTATAAAATTATATAAAAACGATTTAAATTTCTTGAATAATACAATGGTTAAAGAAACTATATTATGATTATAGTTAACAATAACATGATTACTATAATGTTCATATTTGTAACCATATTATGGTAAAAAATAATTTATAAAAATTAATTAATATTTTAAATGACTAAATTTATTTTTAAAAAGCTCATAAAAGCTTATTTTTACTACAAAAGCATTTTTGTAATTTAAATACAAACGGTATAACTTGAGTCATTTTGCCTCAAACACTTTTTAGCCCCCATTTTGTAGCTTTCAGTCATGAATCCCACTTGTTCGATTTGAATTAGAAGAAAGTAACATTTTTAATTAAAAAATGTAGCGCCTAATTTTCAGTCGCTAACTCCTGGTATTTTCATCTTATTAAATATAAAATTTAAAGACATGCGATCTCTTATGCACATCATTTCAGCAGCTTGTACTTTTTTAAATATTATTTCTTTATAATTTAATAACAATTTTTTTAATAATAAAATTATTAAATATTTTTTTAAAACCCAAATCCATAAAACTGTTATACATACATTTTTACTCTAAAGCTTTAAACGAATTTAACCTCAAACTTGATTTGAAGGGCTTTTTAACTATTTAAAGTTAAATTAACTTTTTGTTTTTTTAGTTGTTTGTTGAAATAAAAGTTTTTTTGTAATTTTTAATCAAATTAAATTATATAAATTGTTGTTAATTCCAATTGTCATTTTAATTCAAGTGTTTATAGTTGTTGTTTCTTTTTTTATTCCAAAACTACTGAATTTCGATTTTCTTTTTTTATTTCAAATATAAAAGATACAATAATAAAATATAAAAGTTTAACAAATAAAAACAAGTTAAATAAAAAATGTTTGGCAATTTCCCCTTTTTATACTAAAAAAGATGTTAAGAAATATATTTAGGCCTCAATTCATAACTAACAGACCCGGCAAACTTCGTTTTGCAAAACAACAAAAGAAAAAAATTGGAATTAGTGTTTTATTATCATACGAATTAAATAGATATATTTTCCCCTGGTCTTATCCGTCCTACGTTTTATCCATTAAAATAGATTGTTAAGAAAGAGATTAGGGCCATATTCGAGAACTGTCCCTGTTATAGTTCTTTAAATATTCGATTATCAATATTTGCTTTTTATTGGGGGGCACCGGACCGGTCCCTCTAATCTGATCGAACATTTTTCGTAGTCTTAAAAAAAAATTCAAATTTTCACTAAAAAATTCAAATTTTCACAAAAAATTCAAATTTTTCACAAAAAATTCAAATTTTCACAAAAAATTCAAATTTTCACAAAAAATTCAAATTTTCACAAAAAATTCAAATTTTCAAACAAAAAATTCAAATTTTCACAAAAAAACACAAAATTTTCCACAAAAAATTCAATTTTCACCAAATTTTTGATTTAAATATTTGGTGAACATATTTAAAAAAAAACATTTAAATTTTTCACTTAATTTCCTCTAAATTTTTCTGAAAACTTTTACTTCAATTTTTATTTTCCGTAAAAAAATGAAATTTTATATAAAATTCAAAATTTTTAAATAAGATTTTTCTAAAATTTCAAACTTCTTAAGTAAATAAAATTTGCAATGATCGTATAATTCAGTGGTGTTGACCCCAAACAGTGGATGTGCCACAAGTATTGAGAAAGAACTGCCGACCATCAAGCACTAATCCGCGTTTTGAACAATTTTTTCTATCGTTGACACTTTCGGTTGATTTTTTTAATAATTTTCAAAGTCTTGCTAGAACGCATCAAGATCGTTCCTACAAAATTCAAACGGATCGCTTTTGGATTTTACTTTTTTGCAGTTGTTTTTTCTCTCTGTGTCTCATTAAAATATTCTTATCATTAATAATTTAATTTAAATTTCTTTCATTTTTGCTTTTTCGCTGACTCTGAGGAATTGAAAATTATTTTATAAAAATTTTCACACTAAATGGTTGGGAAAATTCATAAAAACAAAAAAAATTCCAAGAATTAAATAACAAAATTGCTGTATTGTGGATCTTGTTACAAATTCTTTTTTTTTTCTTAAAGTCGCCAAAAAGTTTTTTCTTTATTTTTTTTCACAAAAAATACAATAAAAAATAAAAAGTAATAAAATGAAAAATAAAATAAAATAAAATAAAAAAGTCTATAGCGAACATTGACTTCAAAATCAAATTCTTAGGAAAAATAAAAAAAGTGGAAGAAAAATGCCAAAAAAACGAAAATAAATGCAACTGCAGCGAAAAAAACACGCTAATACTTGAAAAACATTTAGTTTTAGTTGATTTGGAATAAAAGAAACTTTAGAAAACAAAAGAGAAAATTTTCAATATGAAGTAAAATATGTGAAAAACGAAAGAAAAACAATAACAAATCATAAATAAAAAGTGGGCCTATAAACAGAGATGGAAAATTGTTCTTAAGAAAATTATGTATTTAAAAAGGAGGTGTTCAAAGTACAGAATATCCGAATTATGAGATTAGACTGCAAATTCTGCTACACTCTCATCACTCTCTTTAGGATCTTTCTTCAAGCCATAAAGAGTAAAATATGTGAAAACGAAAAAAACAATAACAAATCACAAATAAAAAGTGGGCCTATAAACAGAGATGGAAAATAGCTCTTAAGGAAATGATATATTTAAAACAGAGGTGCTCATAATAAACTAAAAATTCTGCTGTTCTCTCATCAAAATGAGCGGAGTGAGTCCAATTAACCTCTGATCTGAAACTTGTAAATTTCGGAGTTTGTTAACCAACTTCTCCAACCCTGTTTATTTATGATTTAGATATTTTTATAGATATTTTTTGGATAAATTTTAAGCCAACAATAAAAATATTGAAGTATCAAAAAACAGATACAAAAACGTGCTGTAGGTGTTAAGTTGGTACTTAGAAAGACTCTCTTATAATTTTATTTTATATCCGTCTAAATTTTATATATAATTTTTATATATAATTTTTTATATGATTTTATTCATATGTATGTGTGAATATATATCTTTTTTGCCAAATTCCCCAGATTTAAACATTATTATCTTGTTTAAATTTATGTTGATTTTTCTTTATCTGAAAAAATTTCTAATTGAATTAAAAGCCAAATCAATCGTTGGTCTAATAAAATATGCTGGTTGACTGAATGACTGACTGACTGACTCTGGCTGTCAAACCTCAAAAACAAAAGAGAAGAATATAAAAATACGGCCACAAAAATCTACAATTCACTTTCGTAACATTCCAAATCCAATGAATTTTTTCTTTTTTTTACAAAAACAAAAATCTCGTTTTAAACTGGCAATTGACGGTTAAAGAATGAAAAGACATTCGAAAAATCGCAAAAAAGAAAGAATCTTTAAAGCTCATATTTTGTTGTTGGTTGGTTGGTTGTTGTATGTAGATTCTTTTGGTGTTTAAGCATTTTTGATGACATCTTTTCGTTGCTCTTCTATTTTTTTTTTTTGCTTCTTTTTAGTTCTTTTGCTGTTCTGAAAACGAAGAATTTTATGCTTTTTTAAAAACTATTTTAGTTTATTTGTTGTTGTTGTAAATTTATCTATGACAATCGTAACATTTGAATTTATTTTTATGCTGAATTAAGAATAAATGATGGCACCCTACTTCCGGCATAAAGTTATATTAGTTATTGCTTTATAAAACCCGATTCAAATTTTTAGCTTACGGTCGTTTTTAAACTTGTAGTTCAATCAAAATTTATTTTCATACATTAAACTATAGTTATTTTAAAATATACTTAAACTACACAATAAAGAAAACTCTAGTTAAATCTATTAAGCGATTAATTTAATTTTGGTTGATTAAACTGAAGTTTATTTAAACTCACGTTTATTTAAACTTAATATTATTTAAATAATTATTATTTAATCTTAAGATTAAGATTATTATATCTTATTTAATCTTAAGATTATCATAATATTATAGTTTAACTTTGAATTAAAATTTTAGTAAACTTTAATTTATTTAATATTAAGAGTCAATAAACTTTTAATCGTATAAACTTTTTTTAAACTTTAGATTTAATAATTTTAAATTAATTTAAACTTTTGTCCATAAAAATTTAGATATTTTTTAAACTTATTTTAATCTAAAGTTTATATTGAATTTATTCAAACATACAAATTATTAAAACTGAAGATTTTTTGAACTCAAGTTTATTAAATCTTAAATTAATTAAAATGTCTATTAAACTAATGTTAAAAAACATAAGTTTATAAAAATTTCAGTTGATTTAAATTCAAGTCATTTTTTACCAGAAAACTTATAATAAACTAATTTGGGATTTCTTAAACTTTTGATCTTAAGTTTATTTAAACTTAAGTTTTAATAAACTGAAATTTTATTTGTACTTACGTTTCACTAAACTTAAGTTTAATTAACTTAAGAATTAATAAAACTTCAGCTAATTTAAATTCAAGTACTTAAATTTATTAAATCTTAAATATATCAAACCTCAAATTTATTAAGTTTATTGTAAACTTAAGTTTAATAAAACTAATTTCTTTATAAACTTAAGTTTAGTCTTATATTTATTAAACAGAACCTTTTTTAAACTTCATCTGATATAAAACTTAAGTTGAGAAAATCTTACACGAGATTATTAAAAGTTTACTTAAACTAAAGTTTGTTTAATTTCACGAATATAAAGTTTATTGAAACTATCTAAACTTAAGTTAATTAAACTTTAGTTTATTTGAGTCTAACTTTATTTCAACTTAAGTTTATATACTCTAATGTTTATTAAATTTGAAGTTTAACTCAAGTTTAAAACTTGTTTAACCTGAGGTTCATTAATCTTTATTTAATCTGAAGTTTGCATCTGAAGTTTATTCAATTTTAAGTTTATTAAAACTTTTCCATTAAAAACTTATTGAAACTTAATTTGCAGTTTAAAAAACAACTTTAAATTAAAACTAAATAATCATCTTCAAGTTAATAGCGTTTCAAAAAAGTCGTTGTCTACTCACTCTTCATTTTTCGCTAATAATTTCTTTAAATTTAAACTTTTTAAGTTGCTGCCATTCAGACGATCTTTTCTGCACATTTTATTCATCTCTTTTTTTAGTTTTTGTCGATTATTCGTTTTTTTTCTTTAAGAATTTATTCAGAAGAAACTATTCAACATTCTTTTGCACATTTTGCAAGTTTTGAATTGCGCCTTCTCATGTTTATTGCTGTTAGATTGCATTTTGCTACAAACGTTTAACTACCGCTCAAATTTTGAAGAACCGACAGACAGATCAAATACAAAAAAAATAGAATTAGAAACCAAAGAGAAAAAAACTCACAGATTTGAGAGTAAAATCTAATAAATTTTTGAGGCGAATTAAATTAAAGTCATTTAAAAGAATTAAATCATTTTTTAGAGAATTTGTTGCAAAGAGATCGCTTTCTCACTCTCTTATTAAATTCTTCATTGCGATCACAAGAATTGTTGAGGGATTTGTAATGAGAGAAAATTCTAGATTTAGCAAAATTTATTAGCAAAAGTTGATCAGATCGTTTAAAAACGTGCTAAAAGAGATAACGATTTTTATATCTTTAAGGATCTTTAATATTAAAACTCTTGAAATTGATAAAGTTTATTATTAAATTTAGTTTTTAAGATGAAAACATAATTTATAAAAAAAAAAAAAACAAAAATGTGTTAACTTTTTATTTTTTACATTGAGAGAAATATTATGTCATTCATTTCTAAGGTGCAAATTAAAAATTAATTTTAAGTCATTTTTAACGAAAATAAATTGTATGACAACTAACATGTATATTCATATACATGATAATTAAATGTAGTAAATTAGTTACGTATTTTACGCTAAAAAATCTTATAATCCAAAATAAAGTTATTAATTTGAAACTTAAAAAAAAAATATAAAATAATAACGATGATGTAAATAAATTATTTATCTCCATAAATAACAAGATTACTAAAACCAAGTTTTAATAAACTTGGTTTTAGTATTCTTTTAATAAAATTACGTTAAAATAAATTTGTGTTTCTTAAGCGCCAGTTTTAATAAACTCAAATTTAATCATTTAAAGTTTAAATAATTCTCAGTTTTATAAACTATAAAACTTGGATTTCATTAAAAAAACCGAAAAAAACTTGAGTTCAAATAGATTTAAGTTTTAATAAACTTATTATTTAATCAAGTCAAGTTTTAATAAACTTGGTAAAATTAAGTTTAAATAAACAAACTTAAAAAATCTCAGTTTTAATAAACTCAAGTTTTATTTAAAGTTATAATAATCTTTAAATAATCTCAAGTTTTTTGAGTTTATTATGCTCCAGATTTAATAAATGTTTGTTTTAATAAGGAGACATTTTAAACTTCTGTTTTAATAAACTTGATTCTAATTAACACAATGTTAAATAAACTTAAATTCTAAAAATTTTGAGTTCAAATATTAATATAAATATTAATAAAATTAAAAATATTAATTAAATTAAACTCAAGTTTTAGTAAAATTAACTTTAAATAAACTGAAGATTTAATAAACCTTAAAAACTTCAAGATCAAATAAACTTAAGTTGTTAAAAAAAACTTGAGTTCAAATAAATTCATATATTAATAAACTTAATATTTAATCTGCTGAAGTTTAAGTAAACTTAAGAAAGTAAAATTAAGTTTTAATAAATTAAGGTTTAATAAAATTAAATTAAAATTAAAAAATTCTGTTTTAACATTTCTGAATTTAAAAAGCGCCAAATTTAATAAACTTTACTTCTGATAAAGAAGTTTTAAACTTATATTTTAATAATGTTAACTTTAATTAACACCAGATTTATTATTTAGCTTTAAACAAATTTAATATATCGATTAACTTAAGTTTAAATAAAATTAAATCGAAATCAACTTAATTTTAAATAAACTGAAAAAAATTAATAAAAGACTTAGTAAACTTAAGATTAAATAAACTTAAAATTAAACAAACTTAAATTTTAATAATAATTTTAAAATTTATTAAACTTAATTATTAATCAACATAAGATTAACTTTTAACCTTTGATTAAATAATGATTTGTAGTAATAAAATCTAATCTTGAGCTTTCATAAACTAATGATTAAATAAAGTTTAGTTTTAAAAATCCTAATGCTTAATAATCTTCAGTTACAGTAAACTTTAGATTTACTAATTTTTTAACGAAATAAAGATTTAATAAACTCTAGACTTTTTTCAGATAAGATCTAATAACGCTTTAGTTTAAAATCTTAAGTTTAAGTAATTTTAAATTTTAATAATCTTTTAAGAAAATTAAGGATTCATAAACTTAAGATTAGTTTATTGAATCTTAAGATTTTTAACTTAATTTTTTAAATTTACATTCGTTTTAAGTTTAATTAACTTTAGCTGAATTTATTTTTTTAATCAAGGGGACGTGAGTTAACATTTCCTCTTTATTCTCTTCCTCCTTACTTGGTTTACAATCAGGTAGTTCAATAAGTTTATTATTTTTAAACTTTTGCTGAAAAAAGTTCTATAAATAAACGCGATGTAAAGGGGGTACATCTTCCCAAGGCTTTATCCATCCTTTATGTTTTCCATTTAATAAGTTCTTTCAACAATATTTCTATGGATAATTTGGATATTTGATTAAAAATAATTACAAAGGTTTCCTTGCTTCCAATGAAAGAAGTATTTAACTTTGTAATACTGTAATATGATGGATTTCCAACATATTACAAAGGTCCTTGCTTCCAATTGAAAAAGTTTTAACTGTAATCACTTAGGCAAATTGATAGATGAAAGTTAAGGTTCGGCTATGACGAACTTCCTCCTTCTAAGGAATCAAATTAAACTGATAAAAATTAAAATGAAATAAATATTTTAAAAATTTTAACAATTTCTGTAATAAATATTCATACAGAAGAATACTTTTCTGTTTACAACATAAAAACAGAGTTGTATTTTTTGGCATAAGAAATTTCAAATAAAAATTCAAAATAAATAAAGAAATTTAATTAATTTCTTTGCAACTTTAAATGACAAAAATAATACTAATAACAATAAATTATTTAATTAAATTTATTACTTTTAAATTATGTTTTGAAAGCAAAATTCATAATTTAATTAAAAAACAAAATTTTAAGGTTATAAATATCATTTTTTTTACAAAATTCATAGAATAAAGTAAAGATTCAAAAGAAGAAACAAAAACGTCATTTTTTTATTTTAACAAAGTCATATTAAATTATTATAATGAACCATAATGACTTTGTTTATTTCCAAAAGCGCTTTGGTCCATAATCCAATTTATCATCAATTATTAAAATATATTTTGTTGTTTTTTTGAAAATTATCTTTATTTTTATTTTAATTTTTTCAATTTTTTTGTATAAAACAAATTAGTAAAATGAGAAAAAAAGGCTACAAAACAACAAAATCGGTTAATAATAATTTTTTTAATGCACCTGTTGCCCGGGTTTTGAGCTCTTGAAAAACCACTTTATTTCCACAAAGGAAAACAATAACAAATACAAAATTCTTCTAGTCATGTTTTTCTTTTACAGAAAAATCATTTAAATTATAAAGGAAATTAAATTGAGAAAGAAAAATATAAGAAAAGATAACTGAAACACTTGTTTTATATCTCTTTTTAGGTTATAAATTTTTTTGAAATTCTTTTTATCATCATTTAAATGACCTTTTTGTTGGACTCTCTTTAATATTTTATTCAATTTTAAATATTTTCTTCAACCTTTTTCGAATTTCGACTTTTTTCTTTAATATTTTAGAAAAGAAGAAAATGCATCTACGAATTTAATAAATGTGTTTGACCTATGACCATTTTTGTGAATGTGTGTGTGTGTGTGTATGTGACCTGCATATTAAATATTGCTTTAATATGGTTTCTGTTTGACCTTAGAAATGTTTTCTTGTTTTAACAAAAATTTGAGAATATTGAAAGTGTAAGAAATGGGAAGTATAACCTTAAAACAAAATTTAAGGTTAAGTTGCTATGATAGTTTTGTTTGGGGTTCAGTGTCAGTGACCTTGTTTTCTCAAAACCTGCAACTAACAGGAAAAGAGCTCAATTGTGTTCTACTGTCACTTGAGCTAGATCCATTCTGATGATTTCAGATATCTCAGTAGGTCGTTAAGCAAGCTTTAACCCTGATTAATCCCTGGCATATTCGAGTATGTATTATCATCGGAACTGATATCCATTTCCATATCTCCTTACGACTATGGCTCATGAGTGTCCTTGTTGTTTTCAGATTTAAGAACGTTATATGCAAATTTTGAAAGGAAAATTCAATAAGCCGTTAAGTCATAATTATTGGTCTACTTTTTCGGTTTAAAGAGGTTGTCCCAGATATTGGCCTATAGCTTTTTTTGCTGAACCTAATTTGGCCGGTTTTAAATAGGAAACTTCTAGGACAACAACAAATATTATGGCTTTACTTTATTGAGCTTTGTTAGATAGGCAGACCTTCCCTTCCCCCTTTATTTAAATTATGAACTGTTGTTTGTTGTTGTTGTTTTTTGTTATTTGCAGCTACCAATAGTTAGTTTTTTTTTGTTCAGTCGTTTGTTTTTTTTACGATTTTGTTTTAATATTTTTCTTTTATTTTGGACTTTATTTTATTATTGTCTTTATTATTTTCTTTTTTTCTTATGTTATTGATGTTTTTTTTTCTTAAGTTATTGTTTTTGTAGTATTTTTCAAGGTTTTCTATAAATTTGTTATATTGTTGGTGTTGTTGTTGTTGGTATTATTTTTTCTGCTTCACGATGCAGGAACCTGTTTAAAACAAACTTGCATTCTTTAAAAAAAAAAACTGCAGCACAATATTAACGTGTTCCAAACAAACCAAACAACCACCAACTAAATCATCATCATTATTATCATTTTCATCATCATCATCATCGTCATCGATCCATCCAACCAACCATTTTAGAAACAGAAATAAAATTTTGTTTTTTTTAAGACAAGAAATACAAGAACTAAAACAAAAAGAAACTCAACGAAAAAATAACAAAAACAAACCTAAAGAAGAGCCAACAACAGCAGCAGCAGCAACAACAACAGCGGCAGCATGTGTTTAGGAAAATTCAAAAGTTTTATACCAAAAACCTTAATAATGAAGATAAAGATGATGATGAGGATGACGATAAAAAATGACTATAAAATATAGAAAAATATAAATAAAATTTTGTTATAATATAGAAAACAACAACAAACATGAAAGAAAAATGTCCATTCTTGTGTTGACCACAACAATAGTGAATCGCTTCATTCCCTCTGTATTTTTTTTCTTCTTCTTCTTTTATTTTTCTTAGTTTTAGTAGTTTGGAGTGTAACTAACCTATAGTAACCATAAATTTTAGCTGGCGGTCTTTTCATTCTTAACAAACTTAACATACACACGCACACACACACAAACACATTCCAACTTGGTCATACCAACAACATTTATAATAAATTTATAACTAAACAAAAATAATAAAAGAAACATTTTCAGAGTTTCCATAAAGTTTTCTAAAAATTTACATTCCTAAATTTACCGTAAGTTGTTTGTGTTCTTAATTGTAAACAAATAACAGAGTTGCATTTTTGGTAATGTAACTGCAGTGTAATTTTAATAGAAAGCGATAAAATCGCCCTCAATGTAAATGTAAATATTTTTGTATGGATTTTATTCTTCTGGCGATTATAAAAGAATTTTACCGTCTTAATAATTCGTCTTATATTGAGATTTACAAAAAATGTTATTATTGGGTATACAAGTTAAAATTACCCACTTGAACAGCGTTGTTATATCAAAACGAATCTGTGTTTGTTGTTGTAATTCTTGTTTAAGTTTCTTCCTGGGTTTTATGTCGGTTCATTCCCAAACGGTGATCCATTGTAAAGGGAACTTGTGTTTGTTTCAGACTTTTAGATAGAAAAATCTCTGGGCCGATTCTTGAGATTTTCATAGAGTCATCCTTATTTTCCCAAAAGTAAAAATGTCATAAAATATTTATGTAGGACTACGGGCTCACAGGTCAAATATAAATTGTCGATTATCTGCTGAACTATTACATCGTGGGTCCGTCCCATTCACTTACTTAAGAACTGTTTGACATTGAAAATATGAAACCGGTGCCATTTCCGCAAGATTTTTTAAATTTTGTCCCAATGACTTTTCTATTGAACTGATTAAACGGATGTAGAACGCGTTTTATGGAATACGCATTGCTTCAAAAGTAGGGTAACAGAAATTAGCTTGATTTATTGTTTATCTTCAACCCTGAGTAACACTTTTCGTGGATTCCATATGAAAATATGGGAATAAGTATATTTTTGTTAGAATCAGATCTTAATATAAATAATAAAAAGAGATTGAAAATGATTCGACTTTTAACTTTTAGCAAATTGGAACTTGTATAAAGCATATGATCCAAAAAGGATTAATGAAAGTTTAAGAAACTCTGTCCCTCTGTCTTTCTATATATTTTTTATATTTTTTGTTGCATTCTCCTGCTGTTGTTGAGGCTTCTTTAGATTTTTCTTTTACTTTTATCTTAATGTTAATATGTATTATAACTCACACACACATATATATCTACACAGATAAAATACATTCATACATATTGTATTATTTATAACATTTATATGTTTGATAATTGTAAATGGAATTCCCTTTGAGACATTTGCCACAGTTCATTATGTCTCTCTCTCTCCCTTTCTCGTGTTCTAACTTAACAACATTTTCATCTACAAATTCATAAGTTAATACGAAAAAAAAGCATCCTTTCGTTAGTAATAATGATGATCAGTATTACAATAACAATAATGAAAAAATAAGAAAAGATCTCATAAATTTCTACATTTATGTTCACATATCAGAGTCCATACAAGATTCTTTCAATGAATCTCTTCTTTTGCCGTTGATCCACACGAGTGGCAAGAGTGGAAAGAAATAGAATGTAGAAAAAAGAAAGAAGAAGAAGAACAAAATAGATTACATTTTGATTAAAAATTAATTTCTATGGACGATGATTAAATCATATACTTTACTTAATCTACTGCATTTATAGAATTAATTTCAAAACAAAAAAAACTATTTTGTATTCAAGTTTTTTTATGATTATTTTTTTATATAAAAAAATATATTTTTGATGCTTTTTAGACAAAATAGAAAAAAATGAGTTTTTATCTTTTTTTCGAAAAATAAATTCTTCTTCTTTTATGGGATTAACGTCTTAATGAGTTGTAACAAATTAAAGTTTTAAATTCTTTTTTCTTTTTGGTTTTCAATTTTAACCTTTTTACTTTTAAGAGGTTGATTTTGAGAAATAAATTATGATTATTAATTTTTACCTTTTTATACCCTCCACCACTATGGAGTGTTAAAGTTTGTCATTCCTTGTGTAACGCTAAGTAGGAATTATCTAGACTCTATAATGTGTATATATTTTTGCATTAAATAGAAATCCACAGTAATTGGCAGGACTTTATGAAATTTGACCTGAGTATTTGTTAAAGTGCTGAAAAGTTTCTTATTTATAACCAACAAAATCGGTTTAGTATGTTTTAAAGATATAGACCGATATGTGAAGCATGCTCTAAGGTCAAGCAAAAAACTTTTTAAAAACTGTCCATTATATATGTATGAATTCGAATGAAATTTTGTTATAATATTTAGCTATACGAAACATACTTCACACGCATCTGTGGCGAAGGGTATTGAAGATTCGGCATAGCCGAATATAACATTTTTACTTATTTGTTATTAAAAAACAAAACTAAAAATATTTAAAAAATATCTTTCTTATTTGAGACATTTTTATGTTTTCATGTCAGACATTTATTATAATTAAAGGGAATTTTATTGAACTATAATCTATTTAAAGGAGGGATTCTTTGAATCTATGGGGTTTTTCTTAGAAGAAGATTAATAATTAAAGATAAAAATCAAATTCTAAGAATTTAATTTCTTATAAAAATTCTTTCAAATTAAAAAAAAAATATTTAAGTAAAACAAATTGGATGGACTTTTATATAGATCATATATAGAATACGTTTAAATCATTTAAAAATTGTATGTTCACTGCAGTCTTCTATATATATATATATTCCTTCTAACCAGGTCTACTGTAAGTTCCTCACTTCAAATCTCTAGCACAATTTTGTCATCTTTCTCCATATTTCTCTTAATTGAACAGCCGAATCTTTAAATTGAGTGTTTCAAACTTAAGTGATTTTAAATTTAATGAGGGATTTCTAAATAATAGAAAATACATGGCATCTCTGCTAAAAATAAATTTTTTCTTTGAGATCTTGTTAATGTCTTTCTCTAATACTCATAATATTATTCATGATATTCGGTGGGTCGTGGTATGGTTAATTTGAAATCATATTTAGTGCAGACGCATTGTAGCAAATAACAACAAACTCTACATTGTGTGGTAGATTTATGGAATTTAAAGTTTCATTATCACAGACACTTACCATTTAGCTAATTCAAACACTAACATTTAAATCCATCATAGAGGTGAATTTATAGTTAGTGAAGAATTCATGGTGAGATTTAAGCAGTTTTAAGTGTAGACAATTTTTAAAAATGTTTTTTCATATTAACGTTTTTAAGAAAATACGTGAAATTATTAGTTATTAGTGTGGCAACCAAAACGCATCACGATATAATTAAAATTTTAGCGTGTAAATTCAAATCTTTATTTAATATTCTTTTGCATTAGGGACGTTCATGAGTGATGCTCAAATCATGGTTTAAGTCTCTTTTGCCACACTATTCTCTGGGCGGGTGTTCTTTATAAAATCTAAATACGATCCCTCCTATCCTTCCTTCCATCGACAATGAAGACTAGGAAAAAAATCGCGAAGAGCATGATACTTACTTTGGTTTAAACTCCTATTTTAAGACGTGCTGCTCAAATATGTACACATTGGATAGAGGAATCAAACACTAAAAAATTAAAAAATTGACTTAAAATTAACGTGTAATTTGAGTTGAGGTGCGAGATGTTTGTCTACAAAATAATTATTTCAAATCTCCCAGGTTCGAATCCATTCGATAGTAAACTAGATTCTTTGAATAATTAAGTATCTACACGGTAAAAAAAAAATCTTAGTTACTAACCTGACCAATCCCACTTTTATATGAATACGGAGTAAGTCAGCAAAAACACACCAAAAGATGGTCAGATAGTGGCGCCAATAGAGAAATGCAGGGAATGAATATTAGCAAAATTCTCCACCACGGCAGAACCAATTAAGGGCGTTGTTCTAGCTAACGACATATATTGCATTGTCCTAAACTAGCTATAACAGATGGACATGACTTTCGCTGTGTATGCAGAGAACGTGAACGAAAAACACAAGAGTGTGGTTTGTTCAAAACGCCACTCCATCTGCTTGGGAATTAGAGGGAATAAAAATTTTCTCACCATGGGGCTTGATGCTGGGAAACAATATATACGAAATTACATTGTCCCTTAACTTAGGTGCGCAGATCAATTTATATGCAAACTTTATTAAGGTCTAAAGCTCCTTGTAGGAGCAATGAACCATTATTAATGCTTGATCAATGAAACACTAATCGATTTACCTATAAATTTTAAACATAATTTAAAAATTATCCCGAATAGAGCTTCTACTTATATGGGACTAAATTTGTACCTTTCTGTTAGGGTTAATTGGTATTGAGCTTAAAAGCTTGTTTTATTAATTAAGTTTTGATGATAATAATAATGGAAATAAAAAAGTATCTAACTGCTTATATGTATTTGTATATGTATATATGTATCTAATAAATACATAAAAGAAATTAATAGTAAATAGATACACATAATTATTTCCTGTAATTAAAAATTCTATACAAATACAATTACAATCATAAAATGGTAAATGGAAATGTTAATTAATTAATTCTTGTTATTAGAATTTATTTAATGTTTTTAGTAAACAATATATTCATGTTTCAATTGTTGTATTTTTTCGGCTGTCTCTCCCTCTCTAACTCTCTTTTTTAGCTTAAAATATACTTTAAAGCTTTCTGTTTAAATTATTTCAAATAACTAAATATTTATTTAATATTTTCCCACATTTATTGTTAAATATAAACAAATTGATTGTTTACTTTTTTATATTTTTCTTGTTGTAAAAAGATCTTTAAAAAAATATAACAAAGACATTTTCAATACAAACAAGTGAGACTGCTCTATGTGGCTATGCCGAATCTTTAATACCCTCCACCACAAAAGCTTGTGATGAAAATATATTATGTTTCGTGCATACTCACACATCATACACCTTCAAATTTATACAATATAAAAATATTACACAAATACTTAGTGGGTCATAAAATAGTCATTTTTTAGACTATAATTTTTTTGTACTGATCCGATTTTGATAATTTTTGAAATTATTCCAAATTTTCTTCGGATCTGTTGATTTATAATTTTAAGAAAGTTTTTTCACTGGAATTGGGAAGTTATCCCTGATATTGGTTTATATTTTTGAAAAAAATCTTAACTGATTTTACTGGTTTTAAATAGAAAACTTTTCGCAATAATAACAATTATTCAGGCCATATTTATTTAATGTAGTTCTGTCCATTATTGTGGATGTGAGTGTCCCAACAACATACAGACAGACGGACATAGCTAACTGCTCTCAGATTTTGATTTGATGTACGTTACACACGAAGTGACAAATTTAATATACCCTATATTGATCATTTGATCATGTTTATAACATGATAAATGAATTTAAGACGTTTAGTGCAGCAGATAAAAACGATCTTTCTTTTCAAAAAAAATATTCATTTAAACAATTTTAAAATAAACATAAATTTATAATAAAATTTCTTATAAAAATAAACTTAAACCTTTTTTTCTAAAGCGTCTTAAGGTTTATTGTGTTTTGTCTAAATATTGAATGATGTTTCCGTCATTTGAAAAATACACCTTAAAGTTTGTCTGTATCTCCAAGTCTCTGACATGAATGAATGAATATTTGACTTAAATGTAGAAATAATTGATTTGTTTTACATAAATTTTTCTGAAGTCAAGCAAAAAGGGAGAAATCATTTTTTTTAAATCTTTAGAAAATTATGAAATTTTAAATAAGACATTTTGAGTAAATATTTACAAATTAATGTTAATTTGGGAAGATTTTAACAAAAAAAAATTACATAATTTTCTTTTAACAATTTTTTTTACTTTAAAGCTTAAAAGTTAATTTAATAATATTTAAAAGCTTTTAAATAACCTCCTTTAGGCGTAATTTAATACAAAAAGAAGTAATTGCAAACATTTGCCACCATAAGTGGTGAAGAAGGTGTATTAACTTTATTATTCCATGTGTAACGCTAAGAAGGAATTATCTCCGAATCCATAATGTATATATTTTATATCAAATTAAATCTTAGTCGATTTAGCCAAGTCCGTCTGTACGTCCTGTCCATCATTCTGTCTGTTGTTGGCGCGCTCACATCCAAAATAATTGTTAGAGCTCAATGAAATTTGGCCTGAGTATTTGCTTTAATACTGAGAAGTTTACTATTTAAAATTAGCAAAATCGGTTCAGTATATCTATGGATATAAACCAATATCTGAGGCAATCTGAAAGTCCCAGCAAAAATTTTTATTAAAGAAATCGAAAAATAAGAATAAGATTTCGTCATTAACATTCTAAAAATTATTCAAATCGTTTCAGTAGAAAAATAGTCAAAAACATAACTAATTTTATGACTCATTAAGCGCTCCGTTTGTGAGTATGTGTGTTTATATAAAACATAATGTTTTTACTTACACGCATTTGTGGTGAAGGGTATTGAAGATTCGGCAAAGCTGAATATAGCAAACTTACATGTTTTAAAAATAATTCAACAAATTAAACACTTTAATATCTATTACTAACTACTGACTCTTAGTATCTACATTTTGTGTATTTAAAAGATACATTTTATATTTATAAAATATTTTGCCACATTTGAGTGATTTTTTATTATTTTTTTTTACCCTGTTTTGTTGTCACAATTTTTTTTCCATTTCATCAAGGCCAAGTTTAGTTGTTTAAACATTTATCTTGTGCTTTTTTTAAAAAAAGGGTTAATGCAATTTTTAAAATTTTCTTATTTAATTTGTACAAAAAAATCACTGAACCATAATTTTTGCCAAGTTTTTTTGTTTTCTTATTTACATTATGACGGTTATTTTTCAAAAATTAACTTATGTGTCTGAATCACTTTTTTTTAAACTTTAAATAAAATTTTATAAACAAACAACAAAAAAAACATGTTGTAATATTTGAGTTTTAATTTGTTTTATATTTGAATGTTAAAATGTCTTCTTAATTTATGTTAAACTGAGTGTTAAACTTAATTTAACCCCGACAGCAGAAGACAAACAATATTTAACATTGAACTTTTTCCAAATTTTACAAAAAGATTTAATAAAAATTTAAAAAAATATTAAATTTTTTTTCTTAAAATTTTCTAATTTTATTATGATTTTATTCAGAAATTGTCATTTTAAAAATTGCTAAATACAAGGACGTGGCCTAAATCAGTTAAATTTGTTTATATTCATGAAAATAAAATTAAAAAAATTTTAGTCCCTTTTTAATCTCCAAAAGAATTCATTTTATCGCTATCGACAGCACATTAATTTCTAAATGAATTTTGGAAATATTTCTGTAACATTTAAATCAAATTATCTTATAGTTTATAGTTTCAATTCGATTTCGATTTTTGATCACAAGTCTTCAACTGGTTAGGATCTTGTATAATGAGATTTTTTTATAAATTCGTCAAAAATTAATTTATGATATGACAAAAGATAGATAAGGCCTCTCTTGTGCAAATAGAGAGAGAGAAATGTTTTTAAGTGTGTGTGTATGTGTGTGTGATTATCTTCTCTAGTTTATGGCATAGTTCTATTACCTCAAGTGCTGAAGAGTATGTACACACAGAAAAAAACATGAAGCAAAATCAACATTGAACATAGTTGATTTAAGATTGAATTTATTTTTTCATTTAGTTTAAATTGAACGTTTCTACGTTTGTTGTAAAATAATATTGTACACTTTCGATATTAATATCGAAGTATTTAAATGTCAGGTAGTTAAAATTCATGAATTTTCTCAAGAAACTTTATTTACTGTGAAACAATGTTAAATAACAATTTTTCGTCTACGAAGCAAAATCGTAACTGAATAAAAGTTAAATTGTCTATATTTTAATTAATTTTACATAGATTTATTTCTGTGTGTATGCTCATATCTACAATAATTGACAGATCTCAATAAAATTTAGCCTGTGTATTTGTTATTGTCTCGAAAACCAGCAAAATTGGCTCAGAATATTAAAAGATATTTAGCGATGTCTGAAGCAAACACTTAGTCAAATGAAGAACTTTCGTTTTAATTTCTATATAAATCCATCTGTCGATTTAGAATTAAATTTTGTAGTAAAACTAAACTATATCAACTGTACCTCATTATCATTACTGTGTATTACGAAACATGTATATAATCGATTCACGCTTTTACACAGATTCCTTATAAAATTTTAAATAATATTTCTGTAGAATCCGTTAAAATTCTACAGAAAGAGAGCAAATTCTGTTGATTTTCTTTCAAAGAAAGTTGGCAACACTTAGATCATCTATTTTTTACTCTCTTCTAAATTTAATGTAAAATCTATGCAAATGACCTTTGGCCAAAAATCTGAACTTCTTTTATTAAGTTCTCAAGTCCCATAGCATTACTTAACTTTTTATGATCTTAAGTTTTTTCTGCCGGAAGCCTTTTGTAACGACAGGGTGATCATTTCAATGAAAAGAGTTTCATTTTTATTGCACAATTTATACGGATTGGAATTCTTGGTATTTCGGTATGGAAAAGTAGGAATTTTTTAGTTCCCTAATGAAGGAAAAAGTTATTTAAAAAAAATCTAAATTTAACATTTTTCTTGTCAGAACCGCAAGCATAAGCTGCAAATGAATTTATATAAAAAAGGTTTAACTATAAAACTTCTTTGTGCATTTATTATTATTATTATTTTTGTTTAAAATCCCAGTTTTAATTTAAAGAAAAGTTTATTTTTTCCTTTATAAAAAATAATTAATTTTTGTCAAACTATTAAAAATACTTCCTTTGAAGATATAATGATTTTTTGAGTTATGACTATTTTGCTGCAAATGAGTGTATATAAAAAAATGCAAAAAAAGTGTTAACTATAAAGCGTTTTTTTTATATTTTCTTTGTTTATTTATTATTATTATTTTTGTTTAAAATCCCAGTTTTAATTTAAAGAAAAGTTTATTTTTTTCCTTAATAAAAATAATTAATTTAACTTTGCATCTGTAGTTTTTTTTTAATTTTTTCTAATTAAAATCTAAAAAAAATTTTCACATTATTTTGCATTACAATGCGATTTTATTCACAATTTTATTTTATTTTTGAATTTCATCTCTTACGTACTTTGGGGTAATTAAATTCATCAAATAAATACATCACATACTCTTACTCACTCACATTCACTCTATTTATTTAACTAAATCACAACAATTCACACACAAAAACACCTCACAACTTCACTTAAATTCACTTCAACCTCAACCGTTAAAAAAAAATTAAGAAAAATGCATGTAAACATATAATTTAACTAAACTAGAGTTCACTTAAACTGCGGTTACAGAAAAAATATGTATTTAAAAAAAAAATAATGTAATCATACAGATCGGATTGGAAGCCATTTTTGTTTTTTAATATTTAATTATGTCTATAAGTAATTTGGAATTTTAGTTAACAAACATGTACAAGAAAATTCATCAGATGAATGAAGAGGGGGTTTAAACAGGAAGTGTTTAGTATACTCTCCATAACCATATTATGTTTATCGAAAAGCATATTGTAAACATATTATGTTCTTAGCAGTACTTGAAATATGTTCATAATCATAACATTATTGAACTATAATTTCTTTAAAAAGCTCCTTTTTAATCACCCTTTAACGTTATTTTTATTAATAATTTAGTTCAAATACTTTTCATATATTTTTTTCTATAAAGAAAGTCAATACTTAAAATGTGAATGTGCATAAATTGTTTTAATATCGTGGGAAGTATATGGAATTATAGTCTTGTTTTACTTTTTTCATATATTTATAATCTAAAACAAAAACAATTAATTTTAATATTTTATGTTTAAAACCAACTAAATTTATGTTATGGAAAATCATATTTTAGCATATTTTCTTCAAAGAAAAAAATCTCTAAATTTATGAAAAATGTTTAATAGAGAGTAATTTTATGCAATTTAACATCAACGTTTATTTGAAAAAGGGGGTGTGGTTTTGAAAAAACATTTTAAAATAAATCATGTAAATTGTTTTACATACAAATTTTTTAGCAAAAAAAAATGTTCACTTCACCCAACCCTAAAATATTTTTAAGGTGAAAATTGCGATTCAACATAGTTTTTCACTGCACGAAAAAAAATATTGAAGAAAGTTTTTCGGAATGAAAAATTTTAGCAAAATTAACAAAAATAATATTAATAATTGTAAATTATTGTTTCGACAAAAATGGTTTTTGTGATGGAAAAATTAAAATAAATTTTCGAAAATTAATAAAAATTTGGGAAACGATTTTATGAAATTATATTTTTAATATATATTTTTTTATTTTACAAAATATATAATTTAATTTTATATAATAATATAATATTTATATAATAATTTTTATTTCATTTTTCATAAAAAATATTTTTGTTTTAAATTTTTTATAAAGAAAAATATTTCTTATAAAAATGTTTTTTTAATGATAAATAAAAAATTAATTGAAAAAATAATTATATATTTTTTATAAAAAAATCAACTTGTCTATTTTTTTAAGTTTTATAAAACAATAAAAATTAAATTTTCCATAGATTTTTTCTCATTAAAAATTATTATTTATACCCTACACCACCATGCGTTTGCTGCGTTTGTACAGATGTTTGTAATAATCCTACCAGCACTGAGAATCACTTCCTGAGTTGATTTAAACATGTCCATCCGTCCATGTATTGCATTGTTCGCAAAAGTACAGATCGCAGTTTTGAAGGTAACTTCATGAATTTAGCACGTACTATTATTTGGACCAAGATCGGTCTACTATTTCAGGTTCCATACAAATGTCTCCCGGAATTGGGTTTTTAGCCCATTAAATTCTTAAATATTCTTATTATACCTTAAAACGGTGTATCAAAAGATCGGTCCATTATTTCATATAGGTCCCATACAACCACCTGAATCTAAATATCACTTTGAAACTCATAAATCGTACGTAATTGTAAAAATATTTAGTTAAATAAGAGATAAACCAAAACCGCTGTACGAAATTATACGAGGATCGGTCCATATTTTTTCTAATTCTCATAGAAAATATTCCCTTTCAAACGCATATATTTCTCATAAATGTTTGTTTTGCAAAAAAAATATTGCACACATAACCATAATAAGGAATTATACGAGGGTCGTTCATATATTTTTCGCAGCAGACATTTACTGTGAACAATGTGGTGTAGGGTATTATATAGTCGGGCTTGACCGACTATAACATTTTTACTTATTTCTAAATAGTTTTTAATTGAAAAACAGTTAAGAAAATTATAAAAAATTATACATATAAAAGTATATATAAATCTATTATATACGAGATGGCAAGTAGAGACTGGCATTTTTTCTGTCACATTTTCCTCAACAATAACAGTTTGTTACCGATTTCCTGAATTTACCAAACGCAAAAACCAGGAATAAAAAAATACCTCCAAATTGATTTAGTCTTTAAGATTTTTTTGCTCTAATATAAGACATTTTTTCAGATATAAACTATTTAAGATTACCGGATTTAATTATCGCTTCGGAAAACACACTATTTCATCAATCAATCGTTAATGTAGGGTTTTATAACAAAATGTTTGCATTCTAAATTATTTAAAATAAATTTTAAAGTTATTAACTTTTAAGTTTATGAAAATCAATGCAAAAATGCAATTGCAATGATCTTGTAAAATTGCAATATATAAATATTTATTAAAAACCTTGAAATACCTTTAATATTTGTTCAAATAAACAAAACTTCACCATTATTAAAGTTCTTTTTATTGAATGACGCCAAAGAATTCTTTAAACAACACTCACACACACATGCACATTTTAAAAGGAAGGAAACCTCTCATATATGTGTGTGTGTATTTGTATGTTTACACAAACAAAATCTTTGAAGCATAACAAAAATTGCAACAAAAAAATTATAAGAAAAAATAAGTATAAAAATATAATAATTATATATGAATGCAATATAATTTTCTAAAACAACAACAACAACAACAAACACAAAAAACATAAAAAAGTGCAAAATGTAAATTCACTTGACCAATTCACTTCACTTGTTTTTATTGTTAATTGTTGCAACTCACTTTGTTGTTTAAGAGGGGTAAAGTTTTTTATTTTTAAAGAAAAGAGAGAAACTCTTAAAGTTTAAAGATTAAAAAAGACTAAAGAGAAACTTTTTAAAAGAAACGCTCTTTTTTTCTAAAAAAATAAATTAAAAATAAAACGGTTTTTAATGTTTTAAAAATTAAAATTGAAATAAAATAAAATGAAGTGAAATGAAATTGCATGTAATGAATTTATGAATTTTTAATTAAATTGTTTTTTTTTTTCTTTTTCTTAATAAACAATAAACAAATATTGAATTAAAAAAAAAATAGAAATCAATTTTATTTAAAAAGGAAAATAATGATTTTTCGTAAATGAAAAATTTCTCTAAAATTTCTTTTTGCCACAAAATTGATGATCATAAATGTTAATAAATAATAAAAAGTTAAATATATTTTAAAAGTACTTAAAACAAAATCTACAGTATTTTTAATACCCTACACTACATAGGTGGTGTTGGATAATATACGTTTGTGCACATGTTTGTAACGCTTAAGAAAAAATTAAAATTTAACGATCAGCACAGATCGCACTTTAGAGGTATCTCAATGAAATCACTGAAATACATGTTTTTCTTTAATCCAAGGACGAAGACCAAGATCGTTCTATATTTTCCTATAACTCTTACCCTCCAAAACAATTTGATTCGGTTTAACGATGCCCATCCGTCCGTCTGATGAGCTAGCCGGTGACGTTGTGTTCCCTCAATAGGACGCAGTTTTACAGGAAATATATGACTTTTTGAGCCAATCACAAATGTTCTTCCAAAACAGAGTTTCAAACTCCTTAAATTCATAGACATGAAAATTTTTAACAAAAGATCAAAAATATCGTTTAACAAATGTCGTAACTCCCATTTACACTCACTACCGAAAATCAGTTTGAAAAACATAAATTCTATATTTGATCCCTTTAAGAATAAAACTACCAGAACTACAACGATCGGTCTAAAATTTCGTATAGCCTTCATATAAAGCCACCATTTTCGAAAATCATATCAAATGGCTCCAATTCTACCTAATATCCTTCCAGTATGGGGTTAAAGCTCATAAAACTCACATAAAACTTTTTTCCAAATCGACAAATCGATTAAAAAGATCGGTGTCTAATGTCCGTAATTCCCTCAGTTTCAAAAATGACCTCTAGTGGCTCATTTTTGAAACTGAAAAAAGTTGAAAGTTGAAAAAACTCATAGATAAGAGTATATTTTAACAAGACTATTTTTTTCTAACTTTACAAGTGAATAAAAAATCGGTCCACAAAGGACTATAGATTCCCTAAAGTCACCCCACCGAAATCACTTTAAAATCACTTAAATCTTATAAAATGTTAGAATTTTGACAATGTTCCATCCATTTAAAATTAAGGCAACCAGAAAATATTTTAGCTAATTTTACTAGGATCGGTCCATAATTACCTATAGACCTCATATAAAGCCCCAATTTCCGAAAATTATATCAAATCATAAATGATTTTTATATATTATTATACTATAACCTCATCCTTCTACGAGGGTCGGTCTACAATTTCCTATATATGAATCATGGTATAGGGTGCCATGTGGTCGGTCTTAGCCGACTTATTTCATAATAAATTGATAATTTTTGTTATATATATTTTTTGTTGTTTTATAAACAAAACAAGAATCATTAAAATTAGGTAAAACGGTGAATGAACTCAAACATTTTTTAAGCAAAAAATAATAATAAAAATAAATAAACCTTTTAAAAATCGTACATATGTGTGTACACATATGATTTTGTATATATGAAATCGAATCAAATGCCATAGTTTAAGTGGCCGCCGCAACAGCAGTAGTAGAAGCTTTCAAACTGCTACCAACTTCTTTTAAACGAAAACATGAAATTTATGATTTTTTTATTCTGCAAAACGCGATTTAATAAATAAAAATATTATGAACGGAACCTTAAAAAAAACACTCATCAATACAAAATAAACAAAAATAAAAAAATAAGTAAGAATGCTATAAGCGGATATGCCGAATCTTCAGTACCCTCCAGTACACATTCGTGTGAAGTAAATTTGTGCACATACACTTACAAACGTAAAAAATTTATAAACGTTTTTCTTAAATATAACACAGGTATTTTAAATGAGTTATAAAATTATATTGTTAGCTATAACTTTTTTCTACTGAACCGATATTGATCATTTTTGAAATGGTAAAGAAGTTCACATAACCTAAGATTATGCCAAAATTGTTTTATTCGACTTTTAATTGAGAATTTTATGAAAGTTCTTCGCTTGAACTTAGTTGTTGCCTAAGATATCGGTCGTCTATATCTTTAAGTGTACTAAAACGATTTTACTGGTTTTAATAGAAAACTTCTCGAACTAAATTAAGGCCAATTTCTATTAAGCTCTGTCATTTTTGTGGATGACACATGCACATAGCTAAATTAACTGATATTTTATTTGATTATGGAGTCTGAGAGGATTCCTTCTGAGCGTTACACTCAGTATGACAAAATTAAGATACTCTTTTCACCACTACAGTGGTGTAGGGTATTAATAACTTTCAATACGATTTAATGATAAAACGTATTTTTGTTATTTTTGGCCAAATGCCAAAATCTGTTTTTTTTTACAATTTTCAAAACTGGTTCTTGGTTTTTAGCGGAAGATACTTTTTGATTACTCATTCTTCTGTTTTTTGTAAAAAGCTTCTTTTTAATGCCAATAAAAACACACAAAAATAAACAAAAAGAAATAACAGTTTTTGCTTCTTTTTCTTTGACTTAAAGTCAATAAAATCAGCTGCTGGTTTAACAACTTCTGAAATGTTTACGAAGATCTCGTTTTTTTTTTGTTGCTCTGTGTTAATTTTAAAATAATTTCTTAATAAACAATAAAAATTAAGTTTTGCCTAAATGAGCTCTCTGATCGTTGATTTGGTTTGGTTTACTTTTTCCAACTTTTTTTATGGGTTTAAATTGGAAAAAAAATGCCGGTCGATTATTTTACTTTGTTGTGATTAACTCTCATTAACGTTTATTTTGAAAATCAAAACAAAAATCGTTAAATAAATGTGCTAAAAGCCACGCATGCGCGCAATTTTTATATGGTTTAATTTAAAATTTATTTATAGGGAAACAACTGTTGTTTTTATTACACTAATAAAAATTTTATAAAATAATTTAACTATATTTTTTTCAATTGAAATTGAAACAATTGAATGAACATTTCAATAAAATTAGAAAATTTATCAAATTATTTTATTATGGAAAATATTTTTTGAAAAACATTTGCCGGAAGTGACCAAGTTTTAGTTAATTTTTAATTGACCTTATAAACTATTTATTTAAGTATTTAATATCATTGGAAAGCTAATTAATTGAAAAAAATAATAATAAGACCACAAAAATAAATTAGAACTTAATTTCTTTAATAAATTTTCAAAAAATCTAAAATGTCTATTTTCAATGTTTCTTTTTGAAAAATCAATAAAATATATTTGTCTTAAAAAATATAAAAAAACTTTAATTATAGAACATTAATAAAATATGAATTAAATTGTGTTTAATTCAGAACTCCAATTAGATTCCCACTTTATTATTTCGAAATACTCAAAATTCCAATTCAGCAAAGTTTCTTTCTAACGTATTTGACTTCGGCGTTATAAAAGCTTTGGCCCATTAAAAAATTTTTAAAGCTTTAGCAAACATATGAAGGTACTTTTTCCTTTATTTTTGTTTTGAACATTTTTTCCTCTACAAAACTCTAAAGTGGACAAATTTAAAGTTTACAAATTTCCGTTAGCGCCTGCGGGAAAAGTGTGTTTTATATTGTGCCCGAATTTACTTTACTTACATTAACGTTTAAAATTCTTTTAGAATTAAAAAGAAAATATTATAGTCCAAAGGAAAATAGTGTTTTTTTTGGGAGAAAAAATATCACCACTTTTTGGAAAAATATACCCGACATGATAATCTTTGAAGGTATATTCCACGTTATCTGGACTTACTAAGGACTTAAGCTGCTCCAAATCTATTATTTTTAATTATTTTCATGTGAAATAAATAGTTCCAAAAATACAGAATAATTTCCAAAAATCTTTAATTTAGCGATTTTTTACAAATTTTTTTTACAAATCGCTTCATTAGTTTTCATAGCTTCCATACAACAAACACTTACGAATATCTCTTTAAAGTTCATATTTGATTTAAATAAGATAAATATAAATAGGAATTGATTTTAAAATTTAACGAGGGACTAACCACAACTTCCAGATAACGCATCCCCCAAAAACATCGCATAAATATGAGAAAAATCTTACTGTCATTATTACATTATTTAATACTTAAGCAGAAATCAGGAATTCAAATTATACAAGGGTCTTTCCATATTTTTTATCAGTACTATTAATAACCAACAATATGGTGTAGAGTATTGACCGACTAAAAATTTTTCCTTATTGTATTCAAATATGATTAACAACTGAATAAGAATTTTTGACTGTAATAAAAATCTAATATTTTTGTATATAATTCAATATTTTCTTTATCCTAATTTTAATCAATTAATTAATATATAAATTCATTTTTTGTCTATTTTCAGGTATGTGCTATTTGCTACAAATTCTATTTGAACATTTAAAACCCTTAAAGGGTTTGACTTATCTGATATATATTTTGCATAAAAAACGTGATTTTGGTAAGAAAAATATTTAAAAACCTCAAACAATTTTTAATTTAACAGTTTGAAAATCGTTGAACAAAACAATATTTAATTACAATATTATTGCTCTTAAGCAAAAATCAATACGCTCTTTTATTAAAACTCTCTTAAGGAAAAAAATACAAATTCATTCAATCATTGAATAAATGAGCGAGAACTGTGATCAACAATCAAACGAACAAACAAACAAACAAACAAATATCATTTTTAACCACATTTTTTAATCGCATTTGTTAATGACAACAACAAACAATAATAACAACAACAGGTTGTACAAATACTTTTGTTAATTGTTTTCTATCTCTCATTTTGAAGAAAAAAAAGAGATAAATGATGACAGTTAAACAACAAATGAATGCAAAAATGTATAGAAACCTTTTTTCTAGTTTCAGGTATCTTTTAGATACGTTTTAATACCCTCCACCACCACAAGTGGCGAAGATGGATTATTAACTTTGCCGTTTCGTGTGTAATGCTAAGAAGGAATCGTTTCAGATATATTCCTGCATTAAATCAATATCTGAGTCGATTTAGTTATGTCACTTTGTCTGCCTGTTGTTGGCTCTTTCACATCCACAAGAATTGATAAATCTCAAGGAATATTTGTTATAGTCCTGAGGAGTTTCCTAATTAAAATAAGCAAAATCGTTTCATTATAAAGATATAAACCGATATCTGAGGCAAACCTTAAATTCAAGAGAATTTTCTTTGAATTATAATGAAATTTAATATTAAATTATATATATCTTATTGTCATTCTAAAAGCGATCAAAATCGGTTTAGTAGAAAAAAAGTTATAGCCAATAATATAAGATAATTTACGACTCATTAAGGGTTCCCGAGTTATGCTTAAGAAAATAATTGTATACGTTTTTGAGTGAAAGTGTTTATTTAGGAAACATAACTTATTTATTTCACACTCATTTGTGATGAAGGGTACTGGATATTCGGCATAACTGATTTGTTTACATTTGTATTAAATTTTGCCAACGTGCATTTTATTAACTCCTCTTTCGCTCTCTCTCTCTCTCTCTTAATTTAACTAATATTTCTCTTACACTGAGTTTGCTTTACTTTGCATGTTTGGGAAATAACCACTAATTCAGCAACAATTTTTAGACGATTCTTCACTTGTTGGCTTAACGTGATCAACATTGAATTTTAGTTTTAATTCAAACACGCTGCAATAACGAACGTAATTTTTTTTTGTTATTTTTCATTAATAAAAGAAAAAATATGAAATAAACGTAAAAAATGCAAAAAGAAAACGACAGATTTTTTTTCGGTCTTAAATTATAATTTTTGAAAAAGAAAAATGTAATGAAATTCAAAATTTGATTTCGATTAAAAAATTTAAGATTTTTTATTAAAAAAAATTAATAGAAAAAAATTGAAATCAAAAATCCTCATCGGCTAATAATCACTTGAGTAAATATTCGTGCAAAAATATACAAAATAAAAAGTGTAAATAAAACGAGTATTTGTAAATTCAATTTTCTGCTTAAAAAAAACAACAACAAAAATTTGAAGAAAATAAATAACTAAAATAACCAAAATTTGATAAAGTGTACTAAATTTGAAATTGTTAAAAAAATTAATTTTTTTTATTTTTCGTGTTACTTCATTTTGTGGAAGTTTTTTTTAAGTTTATTTTAACCAAAAAATAATAATAACAACAACTACAAAAATATATATATTTATATATATAGTGGCATTTACTAAAATTGGCCTTTTTGTTGTATGAGAAATTCTTTAAAAATTATTCATTAATTTTGTTTGCGGCAAGAAAAATAATTTTTTGTGTGCAAAATCGTGATTTTATGTGAAGTGAATGACTTGAAAGACAGACAACAACTAACTAGTGGATTGGGGATGTTGCAAAAACAAAAATAAAATAAAAATAAATAAAAACTAAAATAAATTAGATAAATATTAATAAGATATAAAAAATTTAAAAAAATTAAAACAATTTAAAAAATTTTTAATATTTTAAATATTTAATTTTTTTTATTTAATAAAAAAATCGTAATGTATTGTGTAGTGTTTTCAAAAAAATGTATAAATATTTTAAATGATCGATTTTTATCGAAAGTTTACTTTTATCGCTAAACATGTTTATCTTATTATAAGTTTTGAAAAAAAAATAGCGAATGTCACGCAATTTGAAAAATTTGCAGTTGATTATTTTTTATTTTCAATTAAAAAAAAATTATCTTTCTTAAAATAATCATTATTTAAAGAAAGATATTTTTCTTTTTGCAAAGATAATTGCAAAATTATTTTTGAAACTGCACAAAACCAATTAAATGTTGAGATTTTTCATTTCCACATAAATAAAAGTAAACACAATAAAGAAAGAAAGCGGCAGCTGTGCAAAAATTTATTTCCGTATTACAGATTTTTCTTCCCAATTTGAAACTTTCATTTTTTTGTAAAAAAAGAAGTATATTAAGACAAATACAAAAACAATTAGAGAAAAAATTGTTTTTTAAAAACAGTGGTCGAATCACTATTTAACAGATAACTATTGCTCAAGCTCCAAAAATGGTTTAAAAACACCAATATTTTTTGAATGAAATTTTACAGAAACACTTTTGAAATTATTTTTTCGATTGATTTAAAAAAAGCTTAAGTAATTTTTGGTTTTCGGAGATGATCTCACGAAGAAAACGGCAGCTGTACACAATTTATTTCAATATTTGAAGATTTTCAAAATAATTTTATACTACAATTATTTGAAATAAAAGATTTCAACATAATTTAATAAAAAAGGTGATTCAACCAAAATCTTAAAACGTAAACATAAAACCCTTTTTTGGACATAATTCTGTAACTGTGGAACTACTAAATATTTTTCAATGAAATACTTAAGGTGTTTTTTTGGTTGATTTGAAAACAACTTAAGTTCTTAATGGGTCTAGGAGATAACGCATAAAGAAAACGGCAGCTGTACAATACCTTTTTTCGTATTTTCAATTTTTATTTCCAATTTTAAATTTTAATTTTTCGAAGAAGAGTTAAGACAGATTTAGGGTTATTATATTAATGGAAAAACATAAATCTATTTCTGAATTGTTTTTAAATGGTCCAACCAAAACCTCATATATGTAAAGTAAAACCAAATAAAATTTGTAATTTTGGAATTACAAAATATTTTTAAACAAAATTTCACATGTTGATGCTTGAAGTGTTTTTTTAATTGATTTGAAATAGCTTTAGTTTTTTGAGTCTAGGGAATGATCATAATGAATGCAGCAGCTGTACAATTCATTTCCGTATTTGCAGAGTTTAAATTTCCACTCATTAATACATTTATATTAATAGAAATACAAAGTTATTTAAAAAATATTTTAATAAAAAGAGTGATCCAACCAAAATTCCTTATAAGCACAGTGAACCGAAAATGAGGTGTTTTTTAATAGATTTTGAAAAGCTTAAGTTTTTAGTGGATCTAGGGAATTAAGAGCAATGAAATTATTTACGATATTTGAAATGAAAGACCGATAACTGCGGTAACTTTAAAGCTTAATAAAAAAAATACAATAAAGCAAAAATCTGAAATATCAGACCTTTACAGTAACTTAATATCAATTATAAAATTATAATATATTGTATCTGGATTATGACTTCCCTACGAACATGAGAAAAATATTTAGATTTATATCTGAGGCAACGTAAAATCGAAGTCACAATGTACATTAAAGCATAATCTGAATCCTTTATTTGAATTTTATTTAACCAAATGTTCACTTTTCAGTGTTCAGTTTATTAATGGTTAGCTAATTTTGTTATGCACTGTATTTAAAATTCATATTATGCCAAATAATCTCATTTAGTTT
>PYHX02000495.1:3039866-3069470 GCA_004302925.2 Cochliomyia hominivorax
ACTACCAATTCGATTCAAATTCAGTATAATTATTGTTGCCAACAGTCTAAATAAAATTTTAATAATTTGACCGACATTGATATATATCTTGTTATAACTCACACATATCGCCTATTCCCGGAAAACGGGTTTGAACTTATAAATCCCCTATATAAATATGAGCCATTTTAATATATAATCGTCACCAAAATTTTCTAACTGTATTGAAAATATAATACTTTCTTTGCGAAAATCGGTCTATATTTTACTAAACTTATAAAACTTTTAAACAAATCTATTCAAACTTGTTACAATTATTGCTCTAAACTATCATTAATATATGTTATTAATTTAAAGGTTTGGATCAAATTAAAATTAAAAGGTATTAAATTTGATCGGGCCATATTCGGTTATGACACCTTTATAATCCCATTTCCCGAAATAATGTTCTAGGAGTAAAAGGTTCTTAAATATGGAAATTTAGGAAAATTCTTCCTTTTTTATTTATAAAGTTTTATATTTCAATGTAGTTCTTATTTACCGTAATCGGTGTTTAAGCTGATGAATGAATAATAAGTCTTTGGTACAATAATACCTGTTGCGCTTTGCTGCACATAAAATCCTCTTAGTCGTAGATTTCGAAAAAAATTTCATAAATCACGACATGCATTAAAATTAAAATTTCTTTCAACGCAAATTTGCCAAAGTGGATGTCTTTTAGCGTATCTGTTCTTAGATAAATAAAGGGTACATCTCCCCTTAACCCAAACCGAAATGAAATTGATATGCAATCTCAATACTCTCACTTTAATAGCTCTTTAGATATTCGATAAGTAATATTCATTTGTACAGAGGGTTATTAGATATAAACTTATTTTTTTAAATAGGTTCACAATTATTATAGTGTATTACATAGTCGTTTTTAGTCGTCCAAATATATATTTGTTTTACTTGCTAAAGTAACGTATTTTACAGTTATAAAATGTTATTATCTATTAATAACATTAGTCTGTAAATAACATGGTGTCTTCAATAACATGTATTTTATGTAACATAAGAAACAAATTTTATCTTAAACCTAACAGCGCTAACATTTTTATAATATAAAGGCAATGGTAAACGAAATTTAAACAAAAATCTAATTGCAAAAATTTTGTGAGAGCAATCTTCCACAGAGAAGAACAACTTTAATAATTTATTTCATATGTTTTTTTACATTTAAATATTGTTATAATAATTCTAAAACTTTGGAATTTCTTAACAATAATCAAAATAAATTTCATATGGACACCATTTAAATGTATTCTAATTTATTTTGAGAAGCAGTTGTTCCGAACACATGACCAAAGTTGGTCATATCACATTACCAAAATTTCGGTTCGGTTCGGTTTATAAGTTCTTATAGCTCCTAGTTAAATTTATTTTATACTAACAGACTCGCAAACTTCATTTTGGCAAATCAAATTTTTAAGGCGTTGCTATTCCTAAGCAAACATTCGTGTTGCTTTTTTATTAAAATTTGCTTTATATGGCCCCTGATCCTATAAGTCCTATATTTTTTCAATAATGGTGTTTCAAGTAGCACAATAGCTGCAAAATTTTAAGACTTTCGCTGTAATAGCTCTTTACATATTCGATACTCAATATTTGCTTTTTATGGGGGGGGGTATCCCTCCCCCTGGTCGCATCGACATGTTTTATAGCATATGTTACTTTCATGTATATTAGGATAATTAAGTGAAAATTTTATGTATACAAACATACTTGCATACAAATATATACACTTCCTATTTTATATATATAGACCACTAAAAATCATAAAAACATATTTATGAATGGATCCATCATTTTTCATGCTTAGGCAGTGGTGTAGGGAATTGTGTACCCGGTCTTATCCGACAATTAATTAGTTGGATTATTTAAAAAGTACATATTTTCACCTTAAAAATATTTTTTTAATATATTTTTGAATAATTCGAAGGAATTCCTAACACAAATGTCAAAACTAATATTTAACAATTCATATCTACATATGTTTTCTATAAGTAAAAATATCCGTGATTAACCAAATCTTTAATAACATTATTGAAATAAGTCAGTTAAAATGCCACACAGCTCATATTATACTAAAATTTAAGATTTTTCATATTGTTCCATTTTCCTAAAATCATTGATTATAATTTAGTATGTTAATTGTAATAGAAAAAATCAATCAAACACATTCTGTTAAATACCCTGGTTATTGATTATAATCAATGAACTCATTTTCCACTATTTCCACTTGGATTCATCCGCCCATATTGTCCCGTTTTCGTGGAATCCTTGATTATCCTTTGAGATTTTAAGTTTAACATTTTTTCAAAATTTGGTATGAAAACTCGCTCTGTTAAATATTCTGGCTATGGGGTGTGATAACTGGAGGTATTGGCCACCATTTCCACTTGGATTCATCCGCCCATGTTGTCCCGTTTTCGTGGAATCCTTGATTATCCTTTGAGATTTTAAGTTTAAATTTTTTCAAAATTTGGTATGAAAACTCGCTCTGTTAAATATTCTGGCTAAGGGGTGTGATAACTGGAGGTATTGGCCACCATTTCCACTTAGATTCATCCGCCCATGTTGTCCCGTTTTCGTGGAATCCTTGATTATCCTTTGAGATCTTAAGTTTAAATTTTTTCAAAATTTGGTATGAAAACTCGCTCTGTTAAATATTCTGGCTATGGGGTGTGATAACTGGAGGTATTGGCCACCATTTCCACTTGGACTCATCCGCCCATGTTGTCCCGTTTTCGTGGAATCCTTGATTATCCTTTGAGATTTTAAGTTTAACATTTTTTTCAAAATTTGATATGAAAACTCGCTCTGTTAAATATTCTGGCTATGGGGTGTGATAACTGGAGGTATTGGCCACCATTTCCACTTGGATTCATCCGCCCATGTTGTCCCGTTTTCCTGAAATCCTTGTTTTTTGTCAGTATTCTGATTGTGCAGAGCTCTGTTAAACCGTTAACAGAGCTCTGTTAATTGGTTAACAGAGCTCTGTTAAGTGAAAAGGTTTGTGTCTAGGATCAAATTTTAAAATTTATCTTCACACACATCATGTTTCAATTGTTGTATTTTTTCGGCTGTCTCTCCCTCTCTCTCTTTCTTTCTCTTTGATTATTTTTTAAGCTTAAAATATACTTTAAAGCTTTCTGTATAAATTATTTCAAATTACTAAATATTTATTTAATATTTTCCCACATTTATTGTTAAATATAAACAAATTGATTGTTTACATTTTTTGTATTTTTTCTTGTTGTAAAAAGATCTTTAAAAAAATATAACAAAGACATTTTCAATACAAACAAGTGAGACTGCTCTATGTGGCTATGCCGAATCTTTAATACCCTCCACCACAAAAGCTTGTAATTATTTAGACTATAACTATTTTTCTATTGACCCGATTTTGATAATTTTTGAAATTATTCCAAATTTTCTTGGGATCTGTTGATTTATAATTTGAAAATTTTAAGAAAGTTTTTTCGCTGGAATTGGGAAGTTATCCCTGATATTGATTTATATTTTTGAAAGAAAAAATTAACTGATTTTACTGGTTTTAAATAGAAAACTTTTCGCAATAATAACAATTATTCAGGCCACATTTTATTTAGTTCTGTCCATTATTGTGGATGTAAGTGTCCCAACAACATACAGACAGATGGACATAGCTAATTGCTCTCAGATTTTGATTTGATGTACGTTACACACGAAGTGACAAAGTTAATATACCCTATATTGATCATTTGATCATGTTTATAACATGATAAATGAATTTAAGACGTTTAGTGCAGCAGATAAAAACGATCTTTCTTTTCAAAAAAAATATTCATTTAAACAATTTTAAAATAAACATAAATTTATAATAAAATTTTTATAAAAATAAACTTAAACCTTTTTTCTAAAGCGTTTTAAGGTTTATTGTGTTTTTGTCTAAATATTGAATGATGTTTCCGTCATTTGAAAAAGACACCTTTAAGACTGTCTGTATCTCCAAGTCTCTGACATGAATGAATGAATATTTGACTTAAATGTAGAAATAATTGATTTGTTTTACATAAGTTTTTCTGAAGTCAAGCAAAAAGAGAGAAATCAATTTTTTTTAAATCTTTAGGAAATTATGAAATTTTAAATAAGACATTTTGAGTAAATATTTACAAATTAATGTTAATTTGGGAAGATTTTAACAATAAAGAAATTACATAATTTTCTTTTAACAATTTTTTTGTTAACTTTTAAGCTTAAAAGTTAATTTAATAATATTTAAAAGCTTTTAAATAACCTCCTTTAGGCGTAATTTAATGCAAAAAGAAGTAATTGCAAACATTTGCCACCACAAGTGGTGAAGAAGGTATATTAACTTTATCATTCCATGTGTAACACTAAGAAGGAATTATCTCAGAACCCATAATGTATATATATTTTTATATCAAATTAAAATCTTAATCGATTTAGCCAAGTCCGTCTGTCCGTCCTGTCCATCATTCTGTCTGTTGTTGGCGCGCTCACATCCAAAATAATTGTTAGAGCTCAATGAAATTTGGCCTGAGTATTTGCTTTAATACTGAGAAGTTTACTATTTAAAATTAGCAAAATCGGTTCAGTATATCTATGGATATGAACCAATATCTGAGGCAATCTGAAAGTCCCAGCAAAATTTTTTTTTAAAAGAAATCGACAAATAAGAATAAGATTTCGTCATTAACATTCTAAAAATTATCCAAATCGTTTCAGTAGAAAAATAGCCAAAAACATAACTAATTTTATGACTTATTAAGCGCTCCGTTTGTGAGTATGTGTGTATATATGAAACATAACGTTTTTACTTACACGCATTTGTGGTGAAGGGTATTGAAGATTCGGCAATGCTGAATATAGCAAAATTACTTATTTTAAAAATAATTCAACAAATTAAACACTTTAATATCTATTACTAACTACTGAGTCTTAGTATCTACATTTTGTGTATTTAAAAGATACATTTTATATTTATAAAATATTTTGCCACATTTGAGTGATTTTTTATTATTTTTTTTTTACCCTGTTTTGTTGTTACAATTTTTTTTCCATTTCATCAAGGCCAAGTTTAGTTGTTTAAACATTTATCTTGTGCTTTTTTTAAAAAAGGGTTAATGCAATTTTTAAAATTTTCTTATTTAATTTGTACAAAAAAAAAATCACTGAACCATAATTTTTGCCAAGTTTTTTTGTTTTCTTATTTACATTATGACGGTTATTTTTCAAAAATTAACTTATGTGTCTGAATCACTTTTTTTTAAACTTTAAATAAAATTTTATAAACAAACAACAAAAAAAACATGTTGTAATATTTTAGTTTTAATTTGTTTTATATTTGAATGTTAAAATGTCTTCTTAATTTATGTTAAACTGAGTGCTAAACTTAATTTAACCCCGACAGCAGAAGACAAACAATATTTAACATTGAACTTTTTCCAAATTTTACAAAAAGATTTAATAAAAATTTTAAAAAAATATTAAAATTTTTTTCTTAAAATTTTCTAATTTTATTATGATTTTATTCAGAAATTGTCATTTTAAAAATTGCTAAATACAAGGACGTGGCCTAAATCAGTTAAATTTGTTTATATTCATGAAAATAAAATTAAAAAAATTTTAGTCCCTTTTTAATCTCCAAAAGAATTCATTTTATCGCTATCGACAGCACATTAATTTCTAAATGAATTTTGGAAATATTTCTGTAACATTTAAATCAAATTATCTTATAGTTTATAGTTTCAATTCGATTTCGATTTTTGATCACAAGTCTTCAACTGGTTAGGATCTTGTATAATGAGATTTTTTTATAAATTCGTCAAAAATTAATTTATGATATGACAAAAGATAGATAAGGCCTCTCTTGTGCAAATAGAGAGAGAGAAATGTTTTTAAGTGTGTGTGTATGTGTGTGTGATTATCTTCTCTAGTTTATGGCATAGTTCTATTACCTCAAGTGCTGAAGAGTATGTACACACAGAAAAAAACATGAAGCAAAATCAACATTGAACATAGTTGATTTAAGATTGAATTTATTTTTTTCATTTAGTTTAAATTGAACGTTTCTACGTTTGTTGTAAAATAATATTGTACACTTTCGATATTAATATCGAAGTATTTAAATGTCAGGTAGTTAAAATTCATGAATTTTCTCAAGAAACTTTATTTACTGTGAAACAATGTTAAATAACAATTTTTCGTCTACGAAGCAAAATCGTAACTGAATAAAAGTTAAATTGTCTATATTTTAATTAATTTTACATAGATTTATTTCTGTGTGTATGCTCATATCTACAATAATTGACAGATCTCAATAAAATTTAGCCTGTGTATTTGTTATTGCCTCGAAAACCAGCAAAATTGGCTCAGAATATTAAAAGATATTTAGCGATGTCTGAAGCAAACACTTAGTCAAATGAAGAACTTTCGTTTTAATTTCTATATAAATCCATCTGTCGATTTAGAATTAAATTTTGTAGTAAAACTAAACTATATCAACTGTACCTCATTATCATTACTGTGTATTACGAAACATGTATATAATCGATTCACGCTTTTACACAGATTCCTTATAAAATTTTAAATAATATTTCTGTAGAATCCGTTAAAATTCTACAGAAAGAGAGCAAATTCTGTTGATTTTCTTTCAAAGAAAGTTGGCAACACTTAGATCATCTATTTTTTACTCTCTTCTAAATTTAATGTAAAATCTATGCAAATGACCTTTGGCAAAATATCTGAACTTCTTTTATTAAGTTCTCAAGTCCCATAGAATTACTTAACTTTTTATGATCTTAAGTTTTTTCTACCGGAAGTCTTTTGTAATGACAGGGTGATCATTTCAATAAAAAGAGTTACATTTTTATTGCACAATTTATACGGATTGGAATTTTGGGTATTTTGGTATGGAAAAGTAGGAATTTTTTAGTTCCCTAATGAAGGAAAAAGTTATTTTAAAAAATCCAAATTTAAAATTTTTCTTGTCAGAACCGAAAGCATAAGCTGCAAATGAATTTATATAAAAAAGGTTTAACTATAAAACTTCTTTGTGCATTTATTTTTATTATTATTATTTTTGTTTAAAATCCCAGTTTTAATTAAAAGAAATTTTTTTTTTTTCTTAATAAAAATAATTAATTTAACTTTGCATCTGTAGGTTTTTTTTCGTTTTTTCTAATTAAAATCTAAATAAATTTTCACATTATTTTGCATTACAATGCGATTTTATTCACAATTTTATTTTATTTTATTTTATTTTATTTTATTTTATTTTGGAATTTCATCTCTTACGTACTTTAGGGCAATTAAATTCATCAAATAAATACATCACATACTCTTACTCACTCACATTCACTCTATTTATTTAACTAAATCACAACAATTCACACACAAAAACACCTCATAACTTCACTTAAATTCACTTCAACCTGAACCGTTAAAAAAAGAAGTTAAGAAAAATGCATGTAAACATATAATTTAACTAAACTAGAGTTCACTTAAACTGCGGTTATAGAAAAAAATATGTATTAAAAAAAATAATGTAATCATACACATCGGATTGGAAGCCATTTTTGTTTTTTAAATATTTAATTATGTCTATAAGTAATTTGGAATTTTAGTTAACAAACATGTACAAGAAAATTCATCAGATGAATGAAGAGAGCGTTTAAACAGGAAGTGTTTAGTAAACTCTCCATAACCATATTATGTTTATCGAAAAGCATATTGTAAACATATTATGTTTTTAGCAATACTAAAAATATGTTCATAATCATAACATTATTGAACTATAATTTCTTAAAAAAAGTCTCCTTTTTAATCACCCTTTAACGTTATTTTTATTAATAATTTAGTTCAAATACTTTTCATATATTTTTTTTCTATAAAGAAAGTCAATACTTAAAATGTGAATGTGCATAAATTGTTTTAATATCGTGGGAAGTATATGGAATTATAGTCTTGTTTTACTTTTTTCATATTTTTATAATCTAAAACAAAAACAATTAATTTTAATATTTTATGTTTAAAACCAACTAAATTTATGTTATGGAAAATCATATTTTAGCATATTTTCTTCAAAGAAAAAAATCTCTGAATTTATGAAAAATTTTAATAGAGAATAATTTTATGCAATTTAACATCAACGTTTATTTGAAAAAGGGGGTGTGGTTTTGAAAAAACATTTTAAAATAAATCATGTAAATTGTTTTACATACGAATTTTTTAGCAAAAAAAAATGTTCACTTCACCCAACCCTAAAATATTTTTAAGGTGAAAATTGCGATTTAACATAGTTTTTCACTGCACAAAAAAAAAAAAAAAAAACAAAAATATCGAAGAAAGTTTTTCGGAATGAAAAATTTTAGCAAAATTAACAAAAATAATATTAATAATTGTAAATTATTGTTTCGACAAAAATGGTTTTTGTGATGGAAAAATTAAAATAAATTTTCGAAAATTAATACAAATTTGGGAAACGATTTTATGAAATTATATTTTTAATATATTTTTTTTATTTTACAAAATATATAATTTAATTTTATATAATAATATAATATTTATATAATAATTTTTATTTCATTTTTCATAAAAAATATTTTTGTTTTAAATTTTTTTATAAAGAAAAATATTTCTTATAAAAATGTTTTTTAATGATAAATAAAAAATTAATTGAAAAAATAATTATATATTTTTTATAAAAAAAATCAACTTGTCTATTTTTTTTTAAGTTTATTAAACAATAAAAATTAAATTTTCAATAGATTTTTTCTCATTAAAAATTATTATTTATACCCTTCACCACCATGCGTTTGCTGCGTTTGTACAGATGTTTGTAATATTCCTACCAGCACTGAGAATCACTTCCTGAGTTGATTTAAACATGTCCATCCGTCCATGTAAAGCATGTTCGCAAAAGTACAGATCGCAGTTTTGAAGGTAACTTCATGAAATTTGGCACGTACTATTATTTTGGCCCAAGATCGGTCTACTATTTCAGGTTCCATACAAATGTCTCCCGGAATTGGGTTTTTAGCCCATTAAATTCTTAAATATTCTTATTATACCTTAAAACGGTGTATCAAAAGATCGGTCCATTATTTCTTATAGGTCCCATACAACCACCCTTCTAAATATCACTTTGAAACTCATAAATCGTACGTAATTGTAAAAATATTTTGTTAAATAAGAGATAAACCAAAACCGCTGGACGAAATTATACGAGGATCGGTCCATATTTTTTCTAATTCTCATAGAAGATATTCCCTTTCAAACGCATATATTTCTCATAAATGTTTGTTTTGCAAAAAAATATTCCACACATAACCATAATAAGGAATTATACGAGGGTCGTTCATATATTTTTCGCAGCAGACATTTACTGTCAACAATGTGGTGTAGGTTATTATATAGTTGGGTTTGACCGACTTTAACATTTTTACTTATTTCTAAATAGTTTTTAATTGAAAAACAGTTTAAGAAAATTATAAAAAATTATACATATAAAAGTATATATAAATCTATTTATATACGAGATGGCAAATAGAGACTGGCGTTTTTTCTGTCACATTTTCCTCAACAATAACAGTTTGTTATCGATTTCCTGAATTTACCAAACGCAAAAACCAGGAAATATCAGTTTAAATAGGAAAAAAATACCTCCAAATCGATTTAGTCTTTAAGATTTTTTTGCTCTAATATAAGACATTTTTTCAGATATGAACTATTTAAGATTACCGGATTTAATTATCGCTTCGGAAAACACACAATCACATCAATCAATCGTTAATGTAGAGTTTTATAACAAAATGTTCGCATTCTAAATTATTAAAAATAAATTTTAAAGTTATTAAATTTTTAGTTTATGAAAATCAATGCAAAAATGCAATTGCAATGATCTTGTAAAATTGCAATATATAAATATTGATTAAAAACCTTGAAATGCCTTTAATATTTGTTCAAATAAACAAAACTTCACCATTATTAAAGTTCTTTTTATTGAATGACGCCAAAGAATTCTTCAAGCAACACTCACACACACACATGCACATTTTAAAAGGAAGGAAACCTCTCATATATGTGTGTGTGTATTTGTATGTTTACACAAACAAAATCTTTGAAGCATAACAAAAATTGCAACAAAAACAATTATAAGAAAAAATAAGTATAAAAATATAATAATTATATATGAATGCAATATAATTTTCTAAAACAACAACAACAAACACAAAAACAACAAACATAAAAAAGTGCAAAATGTAAATTCACTTGACCAATTCACTTCACTTGTTTTTATTGTTAATTGTTGCAACTCACTTTGTTGTTTAAGAGGGGTAAAGTTTTTTTGTTAAAGAAAAGAGAGAAACTCTTAAATTAAAAAATTAAAAAAAGACTAAAGAGAAACTTTTTAAAAGAAACGCTCTTTTTTCTAAAAAAATAAATTAAAAATAAAACGGTTTTTAATGTTTTAAAAATTAAAATTGAAATAAAATAAAATGAAGTGAAATGAAATTGCATGTAATGAATTTATGAATTTTTAATTAAATTGTTTTTTTCTTTTTCTTAATAAACAATAAACAAATATTGAATTTTTAAAAAAATAGAAATCAATTTTATTTAAAAAGGAAAATAATGATTTTTCGTAAATGAAAAATTTCTCTAAAATTTCTTTTTGCCACAAAATTGATGATCATAAATGTTAATAAATAATAAAAAGTTAAATATATTTTAAAAGTACTTAAAACAAAATCTACAGTATTTTTAATACCCTACACTACATAGGTGGTGTTGGATAATATACGTTTGTGCACATGTTTGTAACGCTTACGAAAAAATTAAAATTTAACGATCAGCACAGATTCTCATCCAAAACAATGTCCCGCTCCGCCTGAGTAGCTGGCTTGCTGTCTGTCAATGTAACGTTGTGAAAACTAAACATGACTCACTTTTAGAGGTATTTCAATGAAATCACTGAAATACATGTTTTTCTTTAATCCAAGGACGAAGACCAAGATCGTTCTATATTTTCCTATAACTCTTACCCTGCAAAACAATCTGATTCGGTTTAACGATGCCCATCCGTCCATCTGATGAGCTACCCGGTGACGTTGTGTTCCCTCAATAGGACGCAGTTTT
The DNA here is from genome assembly GCA_004302925.2 of Cochliomyia hominivorax. Taxonomy (NCBI): domain Eukaryota; kingdom Metazoa; phylum Arthropoda; class Insecta; order Diptera; family Calliphoridae; genus Cochliomyia; species Cochliomyia hominivorax. The sequence goes on from PYHX02000495.1 coordinate 3,051,033, forward strand.
ACAGGAAATATATGACTTTTTGAGACAATCACAAATGTTCTTCCAAAACAGAGTTTCAAACTCCTTAAATTCATAGACATGAAAATATTTCACAAAAGATCAAAAATATCGTTTAACAAATGTTTTACACCCACTACCGAAAATCAGTTTGAAAAACATAAATTCTATATTTGATCCCTTTAAGAATAAAACTACCAGAACTATAACGATCGGTCTAAAATTTCTTATAGCCATCATATAAAGCCACCATTTTCGAAAATCACATCAAATGGCTCCAATTCTACCTAATATCCTTCCAGTATGGGGTTTAAGCTTATAAAACTCACATAAAACTTTTTTCCAAATCGACAAATCGATTAAAAAGATCAGTGTCTAATGTCCGTAATTCCCTCAGTTTCAAAAATGACCTCTAGTGGCTTAATAATTCAAGTATCCTTCCAGTTTTGGGATTTAAAGTTGAAAAAACTTATAGATAAGAGTATATTTTAACAAAACTATTATTTTCTAACTTCACAAGTGAATAAAAAAATCGGTCCACAAAGGACTATAGATTCCCTAAAGTCACCCCACCGAAATCACTTTAAAATCACTTAAATCTCCTAAAATGTTAGAATTTTGACAATGTTCCATCCATTTAAAATTAAGGCAACCAGAAAATATTTTAGCTAATTTTACTAGGATCGGTCCATAATTACCTATAGACCTCATATAAAGCCCCAATTTCCGAAAATTATATCAAATCATAAATGATTTTTATATATTATTATACTATAACCTCATCCTTCTACGAGGGTCGGTCTACAATTTCCTATATATGAATCATGGTATAGGCTGCCATGTGGTCGGTCTTAGCCGACTTATTTCATAATAAATTAATAATTTTTGTTATATATATTTTTTGTTGTTTTATAAACAAAACAAGAATCATAAAAATTAGGTAAAACGGTGAATGAACTCAAACATTTTTTAAGCAAAAAATAATAATAAAAATAAATAAACCTTTTAAAAATCGTACATATGTGTGTACACATATGATTTTGTATATATGAAATCGAATCAAATGCCATAGTTTAAGTGGCCGCCGCAACAGCAGTAGTAGAAGCTTTCAAACTGCTACCAACTTCTTTTAAACGAAAACATGAAATTTATGATTTTTTATTCTGCAAAACGCGATTTAATAAATAAAAATATTATGAACGGAACCTTAAAAAAAACACTCATCAATACAAATAAATAAACAAAAATAAAAAAATAAGTAAGAATGCTAAAAGCGGTTATGCCGAATCTTCAGTACCCTCCAGTACAAATTCGTGTGAAGTAAATTTGTACACATACACTTACAAACGTATAAAATTTATAAACGTTTTTCTTAAATATAACACAGGTATTTTAAATGAGTTATAAAGTTATATTGTTGGCTATAACTTTTTTCTACTGAACCGATATTGATCATTTTTGAAATGGTAAAGAAGTTCACATAACCTAAGATTATGCCAAAATTGTTTTATTCGACTTTTAGTTGAGAATTTTACGAAAGTTCTTCGCTTGAACTTAGTGGTTGCCTAAGATATCGGTCGTCTATATCTTTAAGTGTACTAAAACGATTTTACTGGTTTTAATAGAAAACTTCTCGAACTATAACAAATATTAAGGCCAAATTCTATTGAGCTCTGTACAATTTTTGTGGATGACAGATGCACATAGCTAAATTAACTGAGATTTTGATTTGATTATGGAGTCTGAGAGGATTCCTTCTGAGTGTTACACACGGAATGACAAAGTTAAGATACCCTTTGCACCACTTCAGTGATGGAGGGTATTAATAACTTTCAATACGATTTAATGATAAAACGTATTTTTGTTATTTTTGGCCAAATGCCAAAATCTGTTTTTTTACAATTTTCAAAACTGGTTCTTGGTTTTTAGCGGAAGATACTTTTTGATTACTCATTCTTCTGTTTTTGTTTGTTTTTTTTTGTAAAAATCTTCTTTTTAATGTCAATAAAAACACACAAAAATAAACAAAAAGAAATAACAGTTTTTGCTTCTTTTTCTTTGACTTAAAGTCAATAAAATCAGCTGCTGGTTTAACAACTTCTGAAATGTTTAGGAAGATCTCGTTTTTTTTGTTGCTCTGTGTTAATTTTAAAATAATTTCTTAATAAACAATAAAAATTAAGTTTTGCCTAAATGAGCTCTCTGATCGTTGATTTGGTTTAGTTTACTTTTTCCAACTTTTTTTATGGGTTTAAATTGAAAAAAAATGCCGGTCGATTATTTTACTTTGTTGTGATTAACTCTCATTAACGTTTATTTTGAAAATCAAAACAAAAATCTTTAAATAAATGTGCTAAAAGCCACGCATGCGCGCAATTTTTATATGTTTTAATTTAAAATTTATTTATAGGGAAACAACTGTTGTTTTTATTACACTAATAAAAATTTTATAAAATAATTTAACTTTATTTTTTTCAGTTGAAATTGAAACAATTGAATGAACATTTCAATAAAATTAGAAAATTTATCAAATTATTTTATTATGGAAAATATTTTTTGAAAAACATTTGCCGGAAGTGACCAAGTTTAAAGTTAATTTTAAATTGACCTTATAAACTATTTATTTAAGTATTTAATATTATTGGAAAGCTAATTAATTGAAAAATAATAATAAGACCACAAAAATAAATTAGAACTTAATTTCTTTAATAAATTTTCCAAAAATCTAAAATGTTTATTTTCAATGTTCTCTACTGAAAGAAAAATAAAAAATATTTGCATTAAAAACTAAATTAAAACTTTAATTATAGAACATTAATAAAATATGAATTAAATTGTGTTTAATTCAGAACTCCAAATAGATTCCCACTTTAATATTTCGAAATACTAAAAATTCCAATTCAGCAAAGTTTCTTTCTAACGTACTTGACTTCGGCATTACAAAAGCTTTGGCCCATTAAAATTTTTTTAAAGCTATTGCAAACATATGAAGGTACTTTTTCCTTTATTTTAGCTTTGAACATTTTGTTTTCCTCCACAAAAAAACTAAAGTGAACAAATTTAAAGTTTACGAATTTCTGTTAGCGCCTGCGGGAAAACTTTACTTTACCTTTACTTACATTTACGTTTAAAATTCTTTTAGAATTAAAAGGAAATTTTTATAGTCCAAAGGAAAATAGTGTTTTTTTTTTTGGGAGAAAAAATATCACCACTTTTTGGAAAAATATACCCGACATGATAATCTTTGAAGGTATATTCCACGTTATCTGGACTTACTAAGAACTTAAGCTGCTCCAAATCTATTATTTTTAATTATTTTCATGTGAAATAAATAGTTCCAAAAATACAGAATAATTTCCAAAAATCTTTAATTTAGTGATTTTTTACAAATTTTTTTTACAAATCGCTTCATTAGTTCTCATAGTTCCCATACAACAAACACTTACGAATATCTCTTTAAAGTTCATATTTGATTTAAATAAGATAAATATAAATAGGAATTGATTTAAAAATTTAACGAGGGACTCACCACAACTTCCAGATAACGCATCCCCCAAAAACATCGCATAAATATGAGAAAAATCTTACTGTCATTATTACATTATTTAATAGTTAAGCAGAAATCAGAAATTCAAATTATACAAGGGTCTTTCCATATTTTTTATCAGTACTATTAATAACCAACAATATGGTGTAGAGTATTGACCGAAGAAAAATTTTTTATTGCATTAAAATATGATTAACAACTGAATAAGAATTTTTGACTGTAATAAAAGTCTAAAGTCTTTGTATATAATTCAATATTTTCTTTATCGTAATTTTAATCAATTAATTAATATATAAATTCATTTTTTGTCTATTTTCAGGTATGTGCTATTTGCTACAAATTCTATTTGAACATTTGAAACCCTTAAAAGGTTTGACTTATCTGATATATATTTTCATAAAAAACGTGATTTTGGTAAGAAAAATATTTAAAAACCTCAAACAATTTTTAATTTAACAGTTTGAAAATCGTTGAACAAAACAATATTTAATTACAAAATTATTGCTCTTAAACAAAAATCAATACGCTCTTTTATTAAAACTCTCTTAAGGAAAAAATACAAATTCATTCATTGAATAAATGAGCGAGAACTGTGATCAACAATCAAACAAACAAACAAACAAATATCATTTTTAACCACATTTTTTAATCGCATTTGTTAATGACAACAACAAACAATAATAACAACAACAGGTTGTACAAATACTTTTGTTAATTGTTTTCTATCTCTCATTTTGAAGAAAAAAAAGAGATAAATGATGACAGTTAAACAACAAATGAATGCAAAAATGTATAGAAACCTTTTTTCTAGTTTCAGGTATCTTTTAGATACGTTTTAATACCCTCCACCACCACAAGTGGCGAAGATGAATTATTAACTTTGCCGTTCCTGTGTAACGCTAAGAAGGAATCGTTTCAGATATATTCCTGCATTAAATCAATATCTGAGTCGATTTAGTTATGTCATTTTGTCTGCCTGTTGTTGGCTCTTTCACATCCACAAGAATTGACAAATCTCAGGGAATATTTGTTATAGTCCTGAGGAGTTTCCTATTTAAAATAAGCAAAATCGTTTCATTATAAAGATATAAACCGATATCTGAGGCAAACCTAAAATCAAAAGAGTAGAACATTCGTTAAATTGTCAAATATAAATCGATCAATCATAATGAAATTTAATATTAAATTATATATACCTTATTGCCATTCTAAAAACGATCTAAATCGTTTATAACCAATAATATAACCAATAATATAAGATAATTTACGACTCATTAAGTGTTCCCGAGTTATACTTAAAACAAAAATTGTATACGTTTTTGAGTGAAAGTGTTTATTTAGGAAACATAACTTATTTATTTCATACTCATTTGTGATGAAGGGTACTGGATATTCGTCATAGCTGATTTGTTTACATTTCTATTAAATTTTGCCAACGTGCATTTTATTAACTCCTCTTTCGCTCTCTCTCTCTCTTAACTTAACTAATATTTCTCTTACACTGAGTTTGCTTTACTTTGCATGTTTGGGAAATAACCACTAATTCAGCAACAATTTTTAGACGATTCTTCACTTGTTGGCTTAACGTGAGCAACATTGAATTTTAGTTTTAATTCAAACACGCTGCAATAACGAACGTAATTTTTTTTTGTTATTTTTCATTAATAAAATAAAAAATATGAAACAAACGTAAAAAATGCAAAAAGAAAACGACAGATTTTTTTTCGGTCTTAAATTATAATTTTTGAAAAAGAAAAATGTAATGAAATTCAAAATTTGATTTCGATTAAAAAATTTAAGATTTTTTGTTAAAAAAAAATTTATAGAAAAAAATTGAAATAAAAAATCCTCATCGGCTAATAATCACTTGAGTAAATATTCGTGCAAAAATATACAAAATAAAAAGTGTAAATAAAACGAGTATTTGTAAATTCAATTTTTCTGCTTAAAAAAAACAACAACAAAAATTTGAAAAAATAAATAACTAAAATAACCAAAATTTGATAAAGTGTACTAAATTTGAAATTGTTAAAAAAATTAACTTTTTTTTATTTTTCGTGTTACTTCATTTTGTGGAAGTTTTTTTTTAAGTTTATTTTAACCAAAAAATAATAATAACAACAACAAAAATATATATTTATATATATAGTGGCATTTACTAAAATTGGCCTTTTTGTTGTATGAGAAATTCTTTAAAAATTATTCATTAATTTTGTTTGCGGCAAGAAAAATAATTTTTTGTGTGCAAAATCGTGATTTTATGTGAAGTGAATGACTTGAAAGACAGACAACAACTAACTAGTGGATTGGGGATGTTGCAAAAACAAAAATAAAATAAAAAATAAATTAAAAGCTAAAAATAAATTAGATAAATATTAATAAGATAAAAAAATTTAAAAAAATTAAAACAATTTAAAAAATTTTTAATATTTTAAATATTTTTTTTATTTAATAAAAAAATCGTTATGTATTGTGTAGTGTTTTCAAAAAAATATATAAATATTTTAAATGATCGATTTTTATCGAAAGTTTACTTTTATCGCTAAACATGTTTATCTTATTATAAGTTTTGAAAAAAACAGCGAATGTCACGCAATTCGAAAAATTTGCAGTTGATTATTTTTTATTTTCAATTAAAAAAAATTATCTTTCTTAAAATAATCATTATTTAAAGAAAGATATTTTTCTTTTTGCAAAGATAATTGCAAAATTATTTTTGAAACTGCATAAAACCAATTAATTGTTGAGATTTTTCATTTCCACATAAATAAAAGTAAACACAACAAAGAAAGAAAGCGGCAGCTGTGCAAAAATTTATTTCCGTATTGCAGATTTTTCTTCCCAATTTGAAACTTTCATTTTTTTTGTAAAAAAAGAAGTATATTAAGACAAATACAAAAACAATTAGAGAAAAAATTGTTTTATAAAAACAGTGGTCGAATCGCTATTTAACAGATAATTATTGCTCAAGCCCCAAAAATGGTTTAAAAACACCAATATTTTTTGGATGAAATTTTACAGAAACACTTTTGAGATTATTTTTTCGATTGATTTAAAAAAAGCTTAAGTAATTTTTGGTTTTCGGAGATGATCTCACGAAGAAAACGGCAGCTGTACACAATTTATTTCAATATTTGAAGATTTTCAAAATAATTTTATACTACAATTATTTGAAATAAAAGATTTCAACATAATTTAATAAAAAAGGTGATCCAACCAAAACCTTGAAACGCACTGTAAACATAAAACCCTTTTTTGGACATAATTCTGTAACTGTGGAACTACTAAATATTTTTCAATGAAATACTTAAGGTGTTTTTTTGGTTGATTTGAAAACAACTTAAGTTCATAATGGGTCTAGGAGATAACGCATAAAGAAAACGGCAGCTGTACAATACCTTTTTTCGTATTTTCAATTTTTATTTCCAATTTTAAATTTTAATTTTTCGAAGAAGAGTTAAGACAGATTTAGGGTTATTATATTAATGGAAAATCTATTTTTGAATTGTTTTTAATTGGTCCAACCAAAACCTCTAATATGTAAAGTGAAACCAAATAAAATTTGTAATTTTGGAATTACAAAATATTTTTAAACAAAATTTCACATGTTGATGCTTGAAGTGTTTTTTTAATTGATTTGAAATAGCTTTAGTTTTTGTTGAGTCGAGGGAATGATCATAATGAATGCAGAAGCTGTACAATTCATTTCCGTATTTGCAGAGTTTAAATTTCCACTCATTAATACATTTATATTAATAGAAATACAAAATTTTTTAAAAAATATTTTAATAAAAAGAGTGGTTCAACTAAAATCCCTTATAGGCACAGTGAACCGAAAATATGTTTTTTTTTTATTTTTATATTTTCTATATGTTTGGATCTACTAAATATTTTTCAATGAAATAAATGAGGTGTTTTTTAATAGATTTTGAAAATCTTAACTTTTTAGTGGGTCTAGAGAATTTAAGAGCAATGAAATTATTTACGATATTTGAAACTAAAGACCGATAACTGCGGTAACTTTAAAGCCTAATAAAAAAATACAATAAAGCAAAAATCTGAAATATCAGACCTTTACAGTAACTTTATATCAATTATAAAATTATAATCTATTGTATCTGGATTATGACTTCCCTACGTGCGTGCTCATTAATTTTTAAGACTAAAGAAATTTCTCTTTAAAGATAAAAAATATATATAAACCGATATCTGAGGTAACGTAAAATCGAAGTCAGAATGTACATTAAAGCATAATCAGAATCCTTTATTTGAATTTTATTTAACCAAATGTTCACTGTAGGTTAGCAAATTTTGTTATGCACTGTATTTAAAATTCATATTATATCAAATAATCTCATTTAGTTTTTATTATTTCTATAAAAAGTATTTTTCAAAAATATTTCAATTGCAAATATTTCAAAAATGTTCGTTCTCAGGAATATTTTTTTATTGTTCCATTAACGCCAGATCATTCCAGATAATGAATAAATGCGATTATTTGCAAAAACAAAAATAAATTGTTTATCACAAAATCTTATTTAATTTAACTTTCACAATAAACAAATTAACAGTAGAGAATTTACAGTAATTCAAAAATGAAGATCTTGAGATTTTTAACCCAGATTTCAAAAAGAAAAAAAAGTTAAAGAAGATTTCCAAATTAATTCTTTGATTTTAAAATAATTGATTTAATTATTTTTGATTTAAAATATATACGAGTAGTTAAACTTTGTATAAACGCAAGTGAAATTAACTTTTGATCTTAAGCAGCTGATGAATAAAGTCTTTTTTCTGTTTTAACTTGGTTAAGCTGAAATACCAGAAATTCAAACCAGAATTCGGTTTTGAAATTATAAACATTTTCATTTCATAATTCTTTTAGTATTTCTGTGACAGGAGAGTTATTTTTAGAATTTTTTTTTTTTTGCTAAGAGTGAGAGAAATGAAGATCGGCTGAAAGTATTAAAGCAGATCAAAATAGAATTAAACTCTTTTAATTTGAACATCAAAGAAAAGTATGGAAAAATAATAATTGAATTTAAATCCTTTAATGACTTTTTACACCTTTAAAATTCACTTTTCACAATTTGAATTCTTTTCCAAAAAAAAAAATGAAAGAAAAAAATATCTTTAATTTCAAAATACACCCTCATTTTCTCTAGTATCTAAAGGATCTTTCCTTCATTCCTTGTAATTTTTTAACCAACAGGTATCATCAAATTTATTACCTGTTGTTTTGTGTGGGAAAATATTCCAAATTGTTTTCTTAAGGTTTCCTTGAAAGAATTTTATTTATTTATTTATTTTTTCCTTCTTCTTTTTGGAATTTCTCTTAAATTTTCCTTTACTCGCTCAAGTGTATGTTACACACATGTTGGCTTTTTCATAAGACACTTCACTTCACTTTTACATACACAAATAGACTTGTGCGCATGTGTATGTTTGCACTAAAAGGGACTCTCTTTCGTCATGGGAATGTGATCATCAAAATTATAGAGGGAATTTTATCTTCTTGTTATAATTTCAAGATGTTAGAAACAAGATAACGACTCTTCTTTTGTATGCAATTTTTGTTTCCACTGTAACTTTTGCAATTGTCGTTTATTGTCACGTTAGACACTTTTATTGTGAGTTATTTGTGTTGGGTTTTTTTCTGTTATTAATCTTTGTAACTAATATCGTTAATTTATGGTGTTAATATTTTCTAAATACGAGGTTATTAAACTTTGATAATTAAAGTGTTTTTTTTTTGCTTTTCTGTATTTAGAAATAAGTATTTTTAGATTTAGTTTGTATGTCTCTATCGCTTATTGAAGTGTAAAAAATTTAATAAAATTGAAGTAAATTTTGCGAAAAAAACATTATTTTTATTCAACCTAAAATTAAATAAAAAATTTATAAGAAAATAAACCAAAAAAACTGTTAAATTCATTAATTTTTAAACTAAAATTATAAATCACTAAAGATGATTTAAAGAAAGAAAATATTTAACAAAAAGAAAATTGTGTCACAAATTACAATTATTTTTGCCTTAATAAATCTTAACTAAATGACAAAAGTTTTCTTTTAAAATGAATTTTAGTGTGAAAAAAAATGATGTGTGTGAAGATAAATTTTAAAATTTGATCCTAGACACAAACCTTTTCACTTAACAGAGCTCTGTTAACCAATTAACAGAGCTCTGTTAACGGTTTAACAGAGCTCTGCACAATCAGAATACTGACAAAAAACAAGGATTTCGGGAAAACGGGACAACATGGGCGGATGAATCCAAGTGGAAATGGTGACCAATACCTCCAGTTATCACACCCCATAGCCAGAATATTTAACAGAGCGAGTTTTCATATCAAATTTTGAAAAAAATGTTAAACTTAAAATCTCAAAGGATAATCAAGGATTCCACGAAAACGGGACAACATGGGCGGATGAATCCAAGTGGAAATGGTGGCCAATACCTTCAGTTATCACACCCCATAGCCAGAATATTTAACAGAGCGAGTTTTCATACCAAATTTTGAAAAAATTTAAACTTAAAATCTCAAAGGATAATCAAGGATTCCACGAAAACGGGACAACATGGGCGGATGAATCCAAGTGGAAATGGTGACCAATACCTCCAGTTATCACACCCTATAGCCAGAATATTTAACAGAGCGAGTTTTCATAGCAAATTTTGAAAAAAATGTTAAACTTAAAATCTCAAAGGATAATCAAGGATTCCACGAAAACGGGACAACATGGGCGGATGAATCCAAGTGGAAATGGTGGCCAATACCTCCAGTTATCACACCCCATAGCCAGAATATTTAACAGAGCGAGTTTTCATATCAAATTTTGAAAAAAATGTTAAACTTAAAATCTCAAAGGATAATCAAGGATTCCACGAAAACGGGACAACATGGGCGGATGAATCCAAGTGGAAATGGTGGCCAATACCTTCAGTTATCACACCCCATAGCCAGAATATTTAACAGAGCGAGTTTTCATATCAAATTTTGAAAAAATGTTAAACTTAAAATCTCAAAGGATAACCAAGGATTCCACGAAAACGGGACAACACGGGCGGATGAATCCAAGTGGAAATGGTGGCCAATACCTCCAGTTATCACACCCCATAGCCAGAATATTTAACAGAGCGAGTTTTCATACCAAATTTTGAAAAAATTTAAACTTAAAATCTCAAAGGATAATCAAGGATTCCACGAAAACGGGACAACATGGGCGGATGAATCCAAGTGGAAATGGTGGCCAATACCTTCAGTTATCACACCCTATAGCCAGAATATTTAACAGAGCGAGTTTTCATATCAAATTTTGAAAAAAATGTTAAACTTAAAATCTCAAAGGATAATCAAGGATTCCACGAAAACGGGACAACATGGGCGGATGAATCCAAGTGGAAATGGTGGCCAATACCTTCAGTTATCACACCCCATAGCCAGAATATTTAACAGAGCGAGTTTTCATACCAAATTTTGAAAAAATTTAAACTTAAAATCTCAAAGGATAATCAAGGATTCCACGAAAACGGGACAACATGGGCGGATGAATACAAGTGGAAATGGTGGCCAATACCTCCAGTTATCACACCCCATAGCCAGAATATTTAACAGAGCGAGTTTTCATACCAAATTTTGAAAAAATTTTAAACTTAAAATCTCAAAGGATAATCAAGGATTCCACGAAAACGGGACAACATGGGCGGATGAATCCAAGTGGAAATGGTGGCCAATACCTCCAGTTATCACACCCCATAGCCAGAATATTTAACAGAGCGAGTTTTCATACCAAATTTTGAAAAAATTTAAACTTAAAATCTCAAAGGATAATCAAGGATTCCACGAAAACGGGACAACATGGGCGGATGAATACAAGTGGAAATGGTGGCCAATACCTCCAGTTATCACACCCCATAGCCAGAATATTTAACAGAGCGAGTTTTCATATCCAATTTTGAAAAAAATGTTAAACCTAAAATCTCAAAGGATAATCAAGGATTCCACGAAAACGGGACAACATGGGCGGATGAATCCAAGTGGAAATGGTGGCCAATGCCTCCAGTTATCACACCCTATAGCCAGAATATTTAACAGAGCGAGTTTTCATACCAAATTTTGAAAAAATTTAAACTTAAAATCTCAAAGGATAAGCAAGGATTCCACGAAAACGGGACAACATGGGCGGATGAATCCAAGTGGAAATGGTGGCTAATACCTCCAGTTATCACACCCCATAGCCAGAATATTTAACAGAGCGAGTTTTCATATCAAATTTTGAAAAAAATGTTAAACTTAAAATCTCAAAGGATAATCAAGGATTCCACGAAAACGGGACAACATGGGCGGATGAATCCAAGTGGAAATGGTGGCCAATACCTTCAGTTATCACACCCCATAGCCAGAATATTTAACAGAGCGAGTTTTCATACCAAATTTTGAAAAAATTTAAACTTAAAATCTCAAAGGATAATCAAGGATTCCACGAAAACGGGACAACATGGGCGGATGAATCCAAGTGGAAATGGTGACCAATACCTCCAGTTATCACACCCTATAGCCAGAATATTTAACAGAGCGAGTTTTCATAGCAAATTTTGAAAAAAATGTTAAACTTAAAATCTCAAAGGATAATCAAGGATTCCACGAAAACGGGACAACATGGGCGGATGAATCCAAGTGGAAATGGTGGCCAATACCTCCAGTTATCACACCCCATAGCCAGAATATTTAACAGAGCGAGTTTTCATATCAAATTTTGAAAAAAATGTTAAACTTAAAATCTCAAAGGATAATCAAGGATTCCACGAAAACGGGACAACATGGGCGGATGAATCCAAGTGGAAATGGTGGCCAATACCTTCAGTTATCACACCCCATAGCCAGAATATTTAACAGAGCGAGTTTTCATACCAAATTTTGAAAAAATTTAAACTTAAAATCTCAAAGGATAATCAAGGATTCCACGAAAACGGGACAACATGGGCGGATGAATACAAGTGGAAATGGTGGCCAATACCTCCAGTTATCACACCCATAGCCAGAATATTTAACAGAGCGAGTTTTCATACCAAATTTTGAAAAAATTTTAAACTTAAAATCTCAAAGGATAATCAAGGATTCCACGAAAACGGGACAACATGGGCGGATGAATCCAAGTGGAAATGGTGGCCAATACCTCCAGTTATCACACCCCATAGCCAGAATATTTAACAGAGCGAGTTTTCATATCAAATTTTGAAAAAAATGTTAAACTTAAAATCTCAAAGGATAATCAAGGATTCCACGAAAATGGGACAACATGGGCGGATGAATCCAAGTGGAAATGGTGGCCAATACCTTCAGTTATCACACCCTATAGCCAGAATATTTAACAGAGCGAGTTTTCATATCAAATTTTGAAAAAAATGTTAAACTTAAAATCTCAAAGGATAATCAAGGATTCCACGAAAACGGGACAACATGGGCGGATGAATCCAAGTGGAAATGGTGGCCAATACCTTCAGTTATCACACCCCATAGCCAGAATATTTAACAGAGCGAGTTTTCATACCAAATTTTGAAAAAATTTAAACTTAAAATCTCAAAGGATAATCAAGGATTCCACGAAAACGGGACAACATGGGCGGATGAATACAAGTGGAAATGGTGGCCAATACCTCCAGTTATCACACCCCATAGCCAGAATATTTAACAGAGCGAGTTTTCATACCAAATTTTGAAAAAATTTTAAACTTAAAATCTCAAAGGATAATCAAGGATTCCACGAAAACGGGACAACATGGGCGGATGAATCCAAGTGGAAATGGTGGCCAATACCTCCAGTTATCACACCCCATAGCCAGAATATTTAACAGAGCGAGTTTTCATATCAAATTTTGAAAAAAATGTTAAACTTAAAATCTCAAAGGATAATCAAGGATTCCACGAAAACGGGACAACATGGGCGGATGAATCCAAGTGGAAATGGTGGCCAATACCTTCAGTTATCACACCCCATAGCCAGAATATTTAACAGAGCGAGTTTTCATACCAAATTTTGAAAAAATTTAAACTTAAAATCTCAAAGGATAATCAAGGATTCCACGAAAACGGGACAACATGGGCGGATGAATCCAAGTGGAAATGGTGACCAATACCTCCAGTTATCACACCCTATAGCCAGAATATTTAACAGAGCGAGTTTTCATAGCAAATTTTGAAAAAAATGTTAAACTTAAAATCTCAAAGGATAATCAAGGATTCCACGAAAACGGGACAACATGGGCGGATGAATCCAAGTGGAAATGGTGACCAATACCTCCAGTTATCACACCCCATAGCCAGAATATTTAACAGAGCGAGTTTTCATATCAAATTTTTGAAAAAAATGTTAAACTTAAATCTCAAAGGATAACCAAGGATTCCACGAAAACGGGACAAGTGGAAATGGTGGAAAATGGGTTCATTGATTATAATCAATAACCAGGGTATTTAACAGAATGTGTTTGATTGATTTTTTCTATTGAAATGAACATACTAAATTATAATCAATGATTTTAGGAAAATGGAACAGTATGAAAAATCCTAAGTTTTAGTATAATATGAGCTGTGTGGCATTTTAACTGACTTATTTCAATAATGTTATTAAAGATTTGGTTAATCACGGATATTTTTACTTATAGAAAACATATGTAGATATGAATTGTTAAATATTAGTTTTGACATTTGTGTTAGGAATTCTTTCTTATTATTTAAAAATATATTAAAAAATAATTTTAAGGTGAAAATATGTATTTTTTAAATAATCCAACTAATTAATTGTCGGATAAGACCGGGTACACAATTCCCTACACCACTGCCTAAGCATGAAAAATGATGGATCCATTCATAAATATGTTTTTATGATTTTTAGTGGTCTATATATATATAAATAGGAAGTGTATATATTTGTATGCAAGTATGTGTGTATACATAAAATTTTCACTTAATTATCCTAATATACATGAAAGTAACATAGGCTATAAAACATGTCGATGCGACCAGGGGGAGGGATACCCCCCCCATAAGAAGCAAATATTGAGTATCGAATATGTAAAGAGCTATTACAGCGAAAGTCTTAAAATTTTGCAGCTATTGTGCTACTTGAAACACCATTATTGAAAAAATATAGGACTTATAGGATCAGGGGCCATATAAAGCAAATTTTAATACAAGTGCAACACAAACATCGAAAATTTTGGTAAGATGATATGACCAACTTTGATCTTGTGTTCGGAACAACTGCTTCTCAAAATAAATTAGAATACATTTAAATGGTTTCCATATGAAATTTAATTTAATTATGTTAAGAAATTCCAAAGTTTCAGAATTATTATAACAATATTTAAATGTAAGAAAAACATATGAAATAAATTATTAAAGTTGTCCCTTCTCTTTGTGGAAGATTTCTCTCACAAAATTTTTGTAATTAGATTTTTGTTTAAATTTCGTTTACCATTGCCTTTATATTATAAGAATGTTAGCGCTGTAAGGTTTAAGATAAAATTTGTTTCTTATGTTAAATAAAATACATGTTATTGAAGACGCCATATAATTTACAGACTAATGTTATTAATAGATAACAACATTTTATAACTGTAAAATACGTTACTTTAACAAGTAAACAAATATATTGGAATGACTAAAAACGACTATGTAATACACTATAATAATTGTGAACCTATTTTTTTAAAAATAAGTTTATATGTAATTTTTATGTTTTATACATTCAAATATAAATGATCAATTTAAAATAATTTTGGAGAGTAATGAAAAATAATGTGAGCGACGTAGGCTTTAACATGTTTTTCGGTGGAACCTATCATCAACAAAAATCAGTATTTACAAACGTTATCATTAACAAAAATATGATTTTTTAAAGTACCACCCAATATGGAATTTTATTTTGATTACTCTTTATCCACATACGTATATATAAATGAACCTGTCTTTGTCTTCCGTAGGGGGGGGGGGTTAGGAACCCTCTGTATAAATGAATATTTATTATCGAATATCTAAAGAGGTATTAAAATGAGAGTATTAAGATTGCATACCAATTTCATTTCGATTTAGGTCAAGGGGAGATGTACCCTTTATTTATCTAAGAACAGATACGCTAAAAGACATCCACTTTGACAGAATCTGCGTTGAAAGAAATTTTAATTTTAATGCATGTCGTGATTTATAAAATTTCTTTCGGAATCTAGGACTAAGAGGATTAAAGTGCAGCAAAGCGTACCAGGTATTATTGCACCAAGGACTTATTATTCATTCATTAGCTTAAACACCGATTACGGTAATAAGAACTACATTGAAATATGGTAACATATTCTTAAATATAAAACTTTATAAATAAAAAAGAAGAATTTTTCTAAATTTACATATTTAAAAACCTTTTACTCCAGAACACTATTTCGGGAAGTGGGATTATAAAGGTGTCATTACCGAATATGGCCCGATGAGTATCAGACTAGATTCATATATTAAGAACGGTTTAAAAAATTAGATCAAATTTAAAACCTTTTAATTTAAATTTGATCCAAACCTTTAAATTAATAATATATATTAATGATAGTTCGAGCAATAATGTACCAATTGTTTAAAAGTTTTATAAGTTTAGTAAAATATAGACCGATTTTCGCAAAGAAAGTATTATATTTTCAATACAGTTAGAAAATTTTGGTGACGATTATGTATTAAAATGGCTCATATTTATATATGAGTTTTATAAGTTCAAACCCGTTTTCCGGGAATAGGCGATATGTGTGAGTTATAACAAGATATATATCAATGTCGGTCAAATTATTAAAATTTTATTTAGACTGTTGGCAACATAATTATACTGAATTTGAATAAAATTGTTAGTATTTGCCCGCAAAATATGAACCGATATTGGTTAAATTGATAACATATATTCAAGACGATTAGAAAATAACTATGCCGAATTTAATTAAATTGCTCTTTATTAATTGGTTCTATAGGTTCAAAACTTTTTTCTGGAAAGGAGCTTTATATGAGCGCTATGTCAAAATATGAACCGATTTTAATAAAATTTATAACATATATTTTGGGCAGCTAAAAAATTTATTGTGCAAAATCTTAAAAAAATTTGTTCATATTTAGGAGTTTTATAAGCTATAAATCATATTCCAGGAAGAGGCCTTCTCTTTAGCCTTCAACTTCTTTCGGATTCAATAATAATTGAATTTTTGCAGTTACTTTAAAAAACAAGTAAGAATGCTATATTTCGGCTATGCCGAATCTTAAATACCCTCCACCACAAATTCGTGTAAAGTTAATACGTTAGGTTCCATTGATACACATACACTCACAAATGTATATAACACAGAAATACTTAATCAGTCATATAATTAGTTACAATTTAGGCTATAAATTTTTTCTACTGAACTGCCTTTTTTCTACCAAATTTCATTGAGCTCTGTTAATTTTTGTGGATGTGAGCAGACAAAGAGATTGACGAAAATCGACTGAGATTTTGAATTGATGCAAGAATATATACATTATGGGGTCTGAAATAATTCATTCTTAGCGTTACACACAGAATGACAAAGTTAATATTCTCTCTCTACCACTTGTACTGTGGAGCGTATAAAAAAAAATATGCTTGTTATAAGCTCAAAAAAAATTTCCCGGGAAAGGGCCTTATATGGGAGCTACAGCAAAATTCGGACCAAGATTGTTTATATTTATAATATACCTTTGATTATAGTTAGAAAAATCATTGTGCTAAATTTTAATGGAATTGATCTTTATTAAATGTTTTATAAACTCTTATCCGTTTTCCGGGAAATCCCGTTATAGGAAAATTTGGACCGATATAGGGCAAATTAATATAATATCTTCAGAAACAGTTAGCAAATAAATGTGTCGACATTCAATAGAATTGGTCTTTATTTACTCGGGAAGGGGCGTTATAATGGAGCTATATCAAAATATGGACCCATGTTAACAAAATTTATAACACATATTTATATGTTAATAAAATTTATAACATATATTTTAAAATAAGTAGAAAATTAACTGTGTCAAATTTCAATAGAATTGGTTCCCAATTTAAGAGTTTTATGAGTTATAAATCATATTCCGGGAAAGGGCCTTATATGGGAGCTATATCAAAATATAGACCCATGTTAACAAAATTTATAACACATATTTAAAATAGTTAAAAATTAATTATGCCAAATTTCAATAGAAATGGTTCAAATTTAAAAGTGTTATAAGCTATAAATCATATTCCGGGAAGGGGCATTATATGGGAGCTATATCAAAATATGGACCCATGTTAATAAAATTTATAATATATATTAAAAATAGCTAGAAAATTAACTGTGTCAAATTTCAATAGAATTGGTTCAAATCTTAAAGTGTTATACGCTATAAATCATATTCCGGGAAGGGGCATTATATGGAGCTATATCAAAATATGGACCAATATTAATAAAATTTATAACATATATTGAGAATGGTTAAAAAATTAGTTGTGACAAATTTCAGTAAATTATCTTAAGAATTGCGGCCCATATGGCACAAAGAGTTTGGGGTGTATCAAAATTTTGCATATTATAGCATATTATAACTTTTTTCCCGGTTAATCAGATTTTGATAATTTTTTGCACGATGATGAAGCACGTGGCAGTTGTATGCTAAAATTAATTTTTCGTTTAAGTCCAATTACATTTTTAGAAAAAATTAGAAGAGTTGATTTTCGAAATTTTGAGGTTGTTTCAGATATCGATCTATACTTCCTTGCTTATAAACCGATATAGCTGGTTTTAAATAGCAAACTGCTTAGGACATAACAAACAATGTGGCCAAGTTTTATCGAATTGGTCGATTATTCTAGGCGTGAGAATGTTT